>JAQFVV010014364.1:0-39308 GCA_028023455.1 Epiperipatus broadwayi
CAATATATATCAGGAAATGTAGAATCAGAGTTAAAAATGGGGTCGAACTAAGGCAAGGATGCCCTATGTCATCTATTTTGTTTTTGTTATATTTGAGAGAAATGGAGAGAACAATAGAAATACTTGGAAGAAGGGTAGAGAAACTATTAATTGATGGCAAAAGAGTGTATACATTATCAGGTCTTATTTGCTGATGATATCTTCTTGTGCACAGAAAGTACGGAAGATATAAAAGTTATGCTGAAGACTTGCGCAAGGTTGGTTAAAGAGATTGGGGATTAAATTTAGTGAAGAAAAATCAAAAGTAATGATGATAAATGCTTGAGAAAGAGAAGGGAGAATTTTTATTGGAGGATATAAAGTTAAACGTGATGAATAGGTATAACTATTTGGGAATCATCTTAAGTAATCAGAGGAATTGCTTGGATGAATGGAAGAAAAAAATTAATAAATGAAATAAAGAAAAAAAAAAGGGATTGATAAATAAATTAACGTTTTCATATAATAAAGGTGATGTAGCAAGAATTGTATGATTGGAAGTGACAGTAGCAGGGTTAACTTGTGGTAATAATGCATTATATGTAGTTTCCGATTTTTTCTTCACTATTGATAACAATGTAATATTAAATACGCTTAACGTATATAGTGAAATTAAATTCAACGATTATATTAATATTTCTTAAGGCTAAGCGCTTTCAGAGCTTTCACTCATATTCATAGCTTGCATAGATTTGCATAAATTACTACGTTAAAAGGCTATGAATATGAGTGAAAGCTCTGAAAGTGCTTAGCCTTAAGAAATATTAATATAATCGTTGAATTTAATTTCACTATATACGTTAAGCGTATTTAATATTACATTATATGTAGGTAAACAGATATTAGATTACTTAGAAAAGTACAAAGAGAAGTAGGAAGACATGCATTAGATGCAGATGTGTGGATGGCAAAAGAGGCAATTGAAGGAGAAATGGGATGGTCGTGTTTTTATATGAGAGGTGCAAAAAGCAAAATGAAAATGTTCAGTAGATTGCAATTTATGGATGGTAAGAACCAAATTAGTATTTAATTGGATTACGAATAAAGGACAGGCAACAAGATGGGTGAGAAAGGTAGTATGGTATGCAGAAGATTTTGATAAAGACTTTATGTCAGTATACTTATACAAGTGGGATGATTGTGTTAGGAGAATTGTTGAGTGTTATAGTGGTAAAGAGTGGGATAGTAGAATAGATGCATTAATAAAAAATAGGGAGCTGGAGAGATGGAGAACCAGTTTGGAAAATAAGAAGAGTTTAAATATAGATGGAGGTAAACAGAATTGGAGAAATGTGAGTGATTTAATCTGCAAGTTAATGTAAGGAAGGCATGGAAAATGTTAGGCATCTGCTAATTAAATGTAAATGCTTACAAGCAGAAAGGGTACAAATAATGTAATTGTAGGAGAATAAATGTAAACAAAGTGATTATGCAGAAAGTGAGTTCTTGTTTTTTATGCTGGGTTTGGAAAACCATAAGGGGATCTAGATATAAAGGCCATAGAATGGACAAAAATGATGTGGAAATGGGATGGAGCAGAATAGATAAGAATATAGGAAAAACTTAGGGTGGCGAATGGGAAGGGAAGGTGGCTAATAGGTTTCTCTGGGCATAGTGACTGAGAGATTCCTGACTTCGATAAAGGAGTAGCCATATCACATCACATTATCGCGTTAAAAAAGATCGTTTTTTTAGTTTTAAGAAATTAAATTAAAAGTGGGTAAGTTAAAAGATTATAATATTTATGGTTTTTAGATAATAATAATAAAAAAAGATAAATGTAAAATATTATAGATAATAGAAGAATGAATAAAAAAATAATATATATATATATGATTTAAAAATTAAAAAGAATATTCTTAATAAATGAATTAAGGTTGACCTGAGAATTATATGAAAATAATAAGTATTTTATTAATATGGGGATAATAAAATTTAAGTTTATAAGGAATAATTAGGGGAATAATAAACATGAATAACATATTTAAATTAATAATTGTTCATGAATAAATTTATATACAATCAGGAATACACATGTATAATTTATATTTATTTTATATTTCATATTGTATATTTTATATTATCTGGATTATTTTATTTGGTTTTGATTAGATTTGATTCAGTTTTATTATGGTTTGTTATATTTTATGTTGTTTTTTTATTATTTTATTAATTTTGTCTACATGTTTTAGGATATTATTTAAAACAGGCAAAATTCTCTATACGTATTGCCACTCGGTGCAAGCCAGAGTAATCAATGGATGCCAGAAGGCTTGTGCATAAAATCTCTATCTAGTGTCTACTCATCCAATATCCCCAGACTAGTTTCTGGCTTGTGGCCTTCGTCAGTTAGGAGCCTTGGATCTGAGAGCACTGCACCTAGATCTAATGCAACCTTCCAGCAGCCACCTTTTCATGTGGTTTTAATTGGGTATTATTTATATAGTTATGAATTTTATTTTGTTTCATTATATCAGAGCTCTGAAAAAGACTGCAAGGCAGTCAAAATGTTAGATTGTGTGTACATATACATATAAGTCCAATAAAAAGTTTTTTTGCTAAAAATTTTTGAAAATAGAATGGATAAATTGCATTTATATATTACAGCAAAGTAAAGGAAATAGTGAATTTGATAATAAAAATAATAGATATAAAAATAGCTTAGGAGTTTGTAAAAAAAATATAAATTGACCTATATATTCTTTTAATGATTTCAGGAATGAGGTCACTTTATTGTTAAATTTATTTTCCCATGGATTTTAACTAATTCCAAAAATTGTTAAAATAATTAGACCAATACTTTTGTTGATCCTACTGCTTTCTTGATTTCTTTCCCTGATGGCTTGCTTTTTTCATGAGTTTTCAAACATCTGCCTACTTTATTTTGCCTTTTTTCTCACAAATTAAAATTTTATCTGCAATCTCTTGAAATATTTTGCTGCAGTTATCAAATGAAGGGACACATCAGATAAAATGGCTAATAGAGAATTTCTTGAAATGATGATTGTATTTCCTAAATAATTTCTTTTCCTTTGAGCAATTATGGCAGCTTTTAAAATTTAATTATGTATGTACGTTCAATTTTGGGGAATGAATGCTAAAGTGAAGAAAAAGAATTTGTTTTGCTTTTTGAAAAAACTTAAAATATTCGGAATTTATATATCTTTTAATAAAAGGACACCAATTGGATATTATAGTTGATTCATTTTTATTAAACTTTGAACAAAAAGTAAAAAATAATGGAATTATTGAAAATAATTTGGGAAAATATGAAAGGAAGCATGCTGGAAATTTATAGCAAAATTTGAGCCCATTAATTCAAATAAAGATTGTTTGCCATTTTAAGAATCAAAACAAGATGGAGTGACTCTGTGAATAGAAAATATACGACTCAGTTGTCCAAGAAGTTGTGGTATTCAAGCACTAATTTGACAAGCTGGGATCAAATCAAACTGATATTATTATTATTATTTATAAGTTGGAATTGATCAAGGAATCTTATTTAGCTCTGAAGTTTGCTAGTCAGTACCGATATAAGTTGCCCAGGACTCTGGGGTCATGATAGATCATAAGTGAACCAAGTAATAGTTCTTTTGGGAATGGAAATATAAAGGCCTTTATTGTATTGGTAAATTTTGCCATACAAATTTATAAGAAATACTAGATTAGACTTCAACTTATAACGAATTAATATCTGTAAATACTCATAAATTAATGTTAACTTTTTCCCCAATGCAGTGCACTTTTTTCACACTTCCTGGGTCTAGGTTTAACTATGAAGATAAAAAAATCCATTTCAGTTTTAATTTTGAATGGATGAAAACAAATGTTTTTTACTTGATATATAAATATATTAAATTTAAGCGTAAACAGATAATATATAATAAGGTGTTTAGCTTTCACGTTATTACTTGATATATAAGTAAGTAAATAGACATAGAGAATAAATAATGGCAACAACAACTGCTAAATTTGTATCAACCAAGTTGTTTACTGAAGCTCCACTCGACTTAAATTTGAATATTCACACTAGAGCAAATAATTATTTTTAATTACTTTACCAACTATTCTGCTATACTTTATATATAGATTATATAAATACATCTCTAGACTGGTTATTTACAATGAATAATTGTTGATTGTATATTTAAATTGATTGAAATGGAGATCTAATATTTCATCAGATTTAAATTTCATACTTTTATAAAAATAAAAAAAAAGACGTATGGTTTTATTGCTCCGGGAGTTCATAAAAAGTTCTAGAAATGATGCTGGGACCTCTCGATCCCAAATCAGAGCTCTGTCAACTGTACATGCTAATACCTTTATTGCTCTGGAGTTCATAAGATATTCGAGCACCAGAATTGATTGAGATCTCCAGATCCCAAATCAGATGCTCTATCAACTGTTCCAAAGCACGCAGGGTAAAAAATATGCTAATGGCTTTTTTGCTCCAGAGTTCATAAGAGGTTCGAGCATTGGACACTATCAACTACACCAAATCACGCAGAGCATATTTATTATAATCATTGTTTATTGTAAATATCTAAGTATTTAAACATCAGGTGAAAAGTGAATACATTTCTTTTTATCTATTCATAGGTAAACTTGACAGATGGTGAAAAAATTGGATTGAAAAAAAAAGTTTATTAATGAGTATTTATTTAGATTTAATATTGGGTGATATATTTACGATTTTAAATATAGATATATATATTGAAATGATTTATTTCCAAATCTTTGTTTTTGTGGATTGGTTTTTTTTATTTTAGGTTACCTTCAGCAGCTGCATATACGGGTGCTGCCACATTGCTTATGTTATATTTCACGGATTGGAAGGTGGTTTTGAAATATGTGCCATTTTATAACACCAAGTTCAAAGAAGACAAGTAGTATTTGGTATGTATATTTGTTTCTCTAACAATGTATAAATGTATATCACATCTTAATAAGGTAAGGATCTTCATCGGTTTATGATGTGAATCCGTACTTGAAACATTAAAATAAGTATAAGTTAGAGGCATGACAATCAATGGCAAATTACCACTGATGATCTAGTATTATCACTTACCCACAGTACTCTTATGCATAATTATTCCAGACAGCTTTAGGGCAGAGAGAATGCTGTGATATGTAGAGATGACATGGATGAAAAATGTACAAGTTATAAATTTACTTAGTTACTTTGGTTAAATAGGAAAGGAATAATACCCATTTAATCTCGAGTACTATTAGGGTTAGTTAAAAGATTATTTATATTGTAGTGCTGGAAACTGAAAAGGTGGTCAACCAGCAGTACATGAATGATATAGTAAACCTATAATGGGTTATTCAAAATTGTTTTAAGATTAATAATAATTGATTAAAAGGGAAATTCGGTGATTAAGTAGTATTTTTTTTTTGAATGTGCATGTATCCGTGTGCATAGGTGAGGGTAATTAAATAAAGACAAAATTTATTCAAATAAATGTTAATAAAAGAATTTATTCCAGGTAATGGTGTTTTAATAAACGGAAAAAAAGCTTGAAATGTATATAAAAAAAAGTGAATTTATTAATCTAGCATATAATCGTTATTAAGCCAAAAAATTCAGTGGTATTTTATTGTGTAATTTTGATTAAAAACAAAAAGTGTTAAGTAAAAAAAAAAATTATTGGAAGGAAAAGTTAAATGACAGGAAGCACACATTCTTTTTATCATTGAATTAAAAAAAAAAGATCAATCTAGCAGGGACTAGTGAAAAGATTGGGACAATTAAAATTAACTATCCACTGAAACATAATATTAAATTCCAGAGAAACTTTTTGTGACATTTGCATTACTGTTCTAGAAAGAAATAATTTATTAAATATAAATTGTCATTACTAGAAATAGAAAATGCATTGCTAAAATCTACACGTGTACCGACTCTGCCATCAATTATGGCAGCCATCTTTTGGGACCACTTTGAGTTCCATTCATAAAATTTCATAATCCCTGAATTAAATAAAGTCATCCGCAGCTGTGATGAATGTGTGCCTATCATTAATAGTGGTGACTGACTGCTTACGGAAGGAATAATGGAAATATGAACCACTTGCCAGCTAAATAATTATATCGATTAAAAGAAGATTGTCAATGGATGTTTTATACTGTAAGATCAGCGAGGAAAATATAAATATCTTAAATATAAAAGCTAGCTAAAGATATAGATATACTACGATAAGACAGTTTTTTAAAAACTTTCAAAAACGAAAAAAATCTATTTTAACAAGTTCAAAATCATTTATTGTAATGTATTTTCTTCCTTTTATATTAGCGATTAAGGATTTTATTTAGTTTTATGTGTGTGTTAAATTTTATGAATTATATATATATTTTGTGTGCAAGAGAGCTAATTGTATAAATGAATATTATGGGATAATTTCTAGTCTAATGAGTGACTAACAAAAATTGTTAATAGAGTTAATTGTATCTTACAAATAAATTGTTACTTTCTAAAATTCAAGTCGTAAGTGCCATTTTATATCTATTTTATTTCGAACGTTAACACTAGCACTTAGATCATTTCCATGTCTATAAAAAAATTAAATTTAGAGAGAATGCTTAACTATTAAGAAAATGCTAAATGTTATCATGAATTGGGAAAATAGGGCTGGTTGAGATTGGTCCATTCAATTTTTTTTTTTTTTCAAATGAAAAAATGGCACCCAGATAAATGCTCTGAGTGTATGCCTTTCTCTTTATTTCAGTTAAAACAAATTTTTGTCTGAGTCATAAAGCCCATTTCAGATTCCTAGTGTTGATTTTGAGATGATTGGGAAATATAACTCATTTTTAGGTTCAAGCCTGACCGTCATTATTTACTTTCTATATAACTGCATGGGAGTTCTACTTTCTATATAACTGTATGGAAGTTCCAATGATTAATTGTATTTAAAGGTAGTTCCTTTAGATTATGAATACAATATGTAAGTTAGTACTGCTATAAACTGGACTTTTGTATGATATATTTCTGGCTTCCTATTTAAGCTTTATCATGTAGATTTAATTGTATTATTTTTAATAATTCTGTAACATCTATTAAAGTACATATATACAGACAAAAACTCTCCATACACTAGCGCCACTCATTGCAAGCCAAAGTAATGTGTGGATGCAGGAAGATTTGTGCATAAAATCCCTAACTAATGCCTACTCATCCAATATCCCCAAACTAGTTGCATCCATTGATTACTCTGACTTGCATTGAGTGGTGCTACTGTATGGAGAGTTTTGCCTCTGCGTTAACAGCTTGTGTAAGCATAAAGAACAGTGATTATGTGATGTTTAGTGGTCTAAAGTACATATAATAATATTAATGAAGTAATAATCTTCAGACATACATATTATGAGAGCCTTTATAAATCAGATCTTTCAGAGTTACTTTAATAAACTTGTAAACAATACTTTATACTAATCTAATGACCAAGTGAAAAATGGATTTATTTTCATCCAGTCTCCTAAGTCTTATATGGGTAGCAGACTATTCATTGATATATTGAGATTTAGATAAGGTTATATCTATTATATTTCATTCCCATAGAATAACAGCTATTGGTTACATTAACTGCAATCTTTGCAAAACCTCGATCTAATGACTCAGATGTCTGACTCATAAAAATTCTTATTATATGCATTTGAAGATTAACAAATTTCCTATACTAAACACTACATATTTGAAAACCATTGTTTGTTTATTAAGTTGTTGATAGAATTTATATCCAATATAATTTGAAACTATGATTTAAACCATCAAATATCATATGATCACCATTTTTTATGCTTACACAATCTGTTTTCACAGAGACAAAACTCTCCATACAGTTGTGCCACTGTAAGCCAGAGTAATCAATGGATGCAGGAAGATTTGTGCATAAAATCCCTATCTAGTGCCTACTCATCTAATATCTCCAGATTAGTTTCTAGCTTATGGTTTTCATCAGTGAGGAGTTTTGGATTCAAAGCTTTATAGTTAGCTAAAAATGTAAAAAGTGGCTGCTGGAACATTGTATTGGATCCTAAGATCTAAGTGCCGTACTCTCAGACCCAAGGCTCCTCACTGATGAAAGTCACAAGCTAGAAAGTAGCCTAGGGATATTGAACGAGTTATACTAGGTAGGGATTTTATGCACAAACCTTCCTGCATCCATTAATTATTCTGGCTTGTACTGAGTAGTGCTACTGTGTGGAGAGTTTTGCCTCTATCGAAACTATAATCTGGTTGCTTAGATCATCGATATTTAACATTTTACTCCTATGTAACATCACTAATTAATCTCTAAAGATATTGGAAATTGGGTGGATATGGATTCACTTTTTTATCTGTTTTTGTATGAGATTGCAGTGTTTACAAGTTTATTAATACGACTCACGAAAGTCCAATTCATAGAGGATTTTTATGATATGCACATTTGAAGATTATTACTTTCTTAACATTATTAGATTTAACTGTATAAATCTTTGTTGAAATATAGTTTTTATGACTTCATAAAATTTCTCTACTACAGTCAGTATTAGCTTGCTTTTGTTTTCCATCATTTTTAACAGTAATTTTAGTGTATTAAATATTCAACATTTATTAATTAATGATCCTAATATATGTTTAATAGAAGAACCATAGTATTTTATTTTCCCACTCCATGCTGATAGTATCTGATCAAATTCTTTTACGACATTGACGAGAACGAAAGCCATCCATTTTAGTTGTAATGTTTTCTATTTAACCTGTCATAGAATATATCAACAGTGCCAGAAGTAAAATGAAAAAAATAAGTAGTCAGGTTGTCATTTTATCGGATGAACTTGATGGAAATTAAATCCAGCTTATTTTCGGGCTCCTGGAAATTATAGGTAATAGATTGATCCCTGATATCATGGAGAGGTGAAACATATTAGCCATGCATAATCTTAGCACAGCCTCAGTATAAACAGCTCATAGTTTTAGATAACAATGCAGATATAAATTCTATTAATTTTAATAACCCTATAAAGTCTGACTTGTGAAGAATTCATATATACATAAGAAGGTTATTATTTCACAAATATATATTTTCAGTGCTACGTATTAATACTTATTGAGTATTGTTTTTGAGTTATTAAAATTAATGGAATTTATTTTTGCATTATTATGTAAAACCATGAGCTGGTTAGATCAAGGCTTTTGTAAGACGGCAGCTGCTGTAATGTTTCAATCTATCCAAAATATCAATAATCAGTGTGCTATCCATATAAATTCTCGGGATTTGTTTTCCGGCTGATTAGTAGATTGGTACATGAAGCATTATTTGCAAATTTATTACTTTTAGAAGGTTTGATTTGCACAGAATTCTTGTAGTGAGTACATATGAAAGTTATTTCTTCAAAAATGTTATTTATGCTCAATGCCATGTAGAAAAGTCACCATTGCTTATTTACAGGGTTATTAAAATTAATAGAATATATATCTGCTTTGTTTATATTACATATTTTATTTATAAGACATTTATTTTAGCATTGTAATATACTTTTTATTTTTTATTTTTCAGGTCATGGATGCTGTGAGCAATTGTAATGCAATGTATAGTCTTCAAAATAAATAAATATCTGTATTCTATATTTATTTGAGTAGTATTTCTTTCAGTAGCTATAAGGGCTGAGTAAATGTTTTAATAATTCTGTCATATGCAATAAGCATGAAAAGTTGTCAGATGTAAGCCATAATATATTACACAATATCTAAAACGAAGCTCTCTGCTCTGTTACCAACTAAATGTACTATCATCTATTAATCACAGTTTACTTAAGCTTTCCATAGATAGCACTACTCTTGATGTATTAAATATAAGCCAAAATACCCCCCTTATATATATCATCTAAGTGCCTGGTCCTCAGTTAGTACCATTATCTCTCGAGTCTGCCGTATTATCACGGTGGTGAACGATAAAAAAAAAAATTAGATAAATTTGTGCATTAGTTTAAAATAAAGTAAATTCAAACATATTTAATACCAAAAAGTGTGTAATATTTCATTTCACTTACATATAAGTAAACAATGAAATTGTTGAAATTTTTTCTGTTATAAGAAAGTATTTACAGTTTAATCTACAAGTATCAAACTTCCTGCATGAACATCTTTGACATCGTCCACTTTAGATCAATGCATTAATGATTATTGATGATCATTTATTCGGCTAGAGATTATCATTTCATTTTAGTTCAAAGGTAAACTTTAAATTCAGTTATACTTTGATAAATGTGCTTTTCAACCAAGGGCAGATTCCTACTGTTAGGCCATTCACTGTGAGCGTTAGTAATCTGATTACCTGACACTATACAGCATTTAAAGTCCCATCCACAGATTGGTTTCTAGTTTTTATCTTTATCACTGATCCATTGGGATTGAAAAATTGGAAATAGTGCAGCCAAGCAACTATCTTTAACTGTGATTACCTATTCAAGCTAAAAACCTGACATTCAAATCAGCCTATGGATTTGAATTTAAGCCAGACCTGCTTGAATATTCATAGAGATCAGATTCCATATCTGTATGCTGTACTAATCTCAGTTCCTTATTAAAGTATGTTATTTTTCTGGCTAGAAATGTTTATAGTAATAGCAAATCAAAAACAATAATCCATTATCAGATTGATTTCTGGATTTTTTCTTTATTGATGAGGCTTTGAAATTTACACTTGGAAGCATTGCAAGCAATCATCCAGTAAAACCTATGGGTCTGTTCAAGCAGATGATTTGGTTCAAAACCTTAGATAGGTTTGAATTTTACATTTTAAAGCTTGAATAGGAAAAAGATGGCTGCCTAATTACATTTCTTCCAAATTTTTAAATCTCAAAATCTCATTGATAAAAACCAGAAACCAAGCCTGAGAATAGGTGTTTTAATGCAGTAAAATGTCTGCAAATCACTGATTACTCAAATTTACTGTAGATGGCAGTAGAGTAGGGAACTGCTCTTATTTTATGATATTGTTTAAGCTGGAGAAATATATTATTTGCTTTGATTAACATTCCTAGCCAAAGGAATAGTATACCAAGACTTATATACTAAAATCTGTAGATGCTGAACTGGAGTCAGATCTATATGACTGTTCAAGCAAGTTGACTTGGGTTCAAAACCTCAGCCCGATTTACATGTCAGATTTTCAACTTGATTTCAAGACAAAATGAAGTTAAAAGGTAATTGCTAGATGTTTGTCTAATACTGTTTTCAACATTGAACCTCAAAGCCTCATTGATAAAAGAAAAAGTCAGAAACCAATCTAAAGATAGGGATCTAAATGTAAAAGGTTTGACAATTACTGAGTGAGAAGTTGTTCCTTATTTATATTATATAAGCTGGAAAATTAAGGTTTTCTATTATTATATTTGTTTTTATTATACACAGTCATATAGTATCATTAATGTTATTCCATCCATATTTACCTCCAGGTGTAGTATCCTTCCACCATATTACACTTGAAATACCTGATTAAAAATAAATCTGGAAAAGGTAGATGATTCTCAAGATGTATTTTTAACAAAACCATTATTTTTCAAATATTTTAATGTTTAAATAAATTTAAAATTTAGATTTGGCTTAAAATAGTATAAAGTCTAGTATAATTAATAATTATCATTAATATATTTATCTAAACTGGAAAAATGTCAAGTATATGAGTAAAAAAATTGAACTTTGTAGATTTAGGCCAACTGAAGAGTACCAGTTCAGCCTGAAATGCATTTTTAGGGGATCATTTACCTTTTTCATATTTTTTAATTCATAGATTTTAAAATATATGTAGTTACGTAGTTAAGCTTCTTTTTAAATGTTTTTGTTCATCTTTGCATGATTCTACCCCATTTCCCAGAAACCAGATTGCAAACACTTGAAAAGGTTAAAATTTGTGTGATCCATTTATAAGTAATTCCTCATGATCATGAAAACAAGTGGCAATCATCTGAATGCTTACCCATTGCATCAAAAATTAAATTTGCTAACATTACATGCTTATTAGTAATATGGAACCAAGAGAATGCGCACCAATTTTTCCAGAACAGATTCAATGGGGTATGCTAATATCATGGCAGTTATGCATTATAAAACTGTGTTGAATATTTTTAGCCATTTGTAGCTTAAAAATATTCACTATTCCCTGTCATTATTTTACAGTATTGATAGAAACAGGCATGTTTTATTTAAATAAAAATGGATGATGTGTGGTTTTGAAAGATCTTGTAGAGAGAAGAGGTTTGAATTTACTACCCTCCCTCCCAAAAAACATTTTTTATTAGTTAATATAGGTAGCAAATAAGCTCTTCTGGTCATATTTGCTTCATGTTTTCTTTCATATAGCAAATCTCTAACCACTTCAGTGAAAAATTTAATCTTTAATATCATCAATAATTTTCTGTTATTGAAAAACTTTCGAAATTAAATTAATCGAATGGTTTATTGCTTGGAAGTTTGCAAGAAATTTTAGCACTGGAAGCATCAGGGCTGAAGCTGCGCCCTATGGACTTTGATCTTCAGGCTCTACCCTTTTTCCGCTGCTCTAAACCATTTAGGTTTAAAATTATTCAAATGATTTTTTAGTTTGTGGTACATCAACTTTATAAATTATGATAATTTATAGAACAACTGGGATAAATTTAGTTTTCTGGTCATTAATAATGTTTCCTATTAATAAAGAGTTAAGTAGAGAACGTCTCTACTTCTTTATATTGTCAAAAATATAAATTAGAGTTCACTTTATTGTAGTCTAAATATAATCTCTGGAATTGTGTATAAAAAATTGTTTTAAAGAATCGTTGACGTTTTAGTAAAATTTCTAAAATTATTCATCTTATTAAAAAATAAAAAATGGAGAATAATAAAACCAAGTTAGTAAATATTTTAAATATAAATCAATTAGCAATAAATGATCTGCACATTACTTTTAAATGGCAAATCTATTTCTCCAGTTCTACCATATTGTGTAAACCTGAGCAATTAATATATACCAGAGAGTAGTATTTAACAAATCCTTGTTCAGTATTGCTCTGCTATATCCCAGACTAGTTTTTAGCTTATGATTTTTATTGGTGAAAAGTTTTGGATTAATGTATTTTGCCATTCTATTCGTCTAAATTTTAAGTTATATATATCCCCTGAATCTTATTTTTGATTAAATTATTTTAAAATGTCTGATAAACAATCATAGAAAAAATTCATTCGATGGCAGACCTAAAAAAGTTTAGTCCACTTATCTTTCTTGATGCATTGATAAAATTATAAAAAATCAAATCCACTTTTGTTTTTATTTTTTCAATGCTTATTTTTATTAAATTAAAATTAATCCATCTGACAGTTTCAATTGTGCAGCAACCTTCCTCATAATTGAAAAAGTAAAAAGAAAGGTGGATTTCTTTGCTTTTTTAAAAAAAGTTTAGCAACTGGTAAGGATTCTGGATTGATTCTCAACTGACCAAACAACAAGAAAAAGTTATTGCTTTCCTGTGATCAATCTGACTATAGTTGATCATTGTTTGACCTGAATAATTGATCATATTAATTGGTATTCAATAACGAAATAATTTAGTTTTTTTTTTTTACTGATCTTGAGTAATCAATTTGTTTTAACTATCGTGTATATTCTTAATAAAATGTTTCCGACTTTTTGATTAAAATTCAGTACTTTGAAATTGTTCAGTAATTATCTCTGATCCTCAAAAATAAAGAATATCATTTTTAGAACCAATCTTAAATATAAAATATATATAACAATTATCAACTAATTTTTATTATTAATCAAAAAATAATTGAATCTTATTCCTCGGATGTTCATAAGAAGTTAAAATATTGGAAGTAACACAGTTTTCCCATGACTCAGGGATCTATAGCTCCTGAATTGGACATTATGTCATTATAATAAACTATTCAGTGTGATTTAAAGATGGCTACTCATCTTCTTTTTACAAAACAAAAAAATGGAGTAAAATTTGGAAAAATAACATACTTTTTTTTTTTAAAGAAGTTGATCTTTGTTAAATATTTGTGCAGTTGGGGTATTGCATCAATTCAGCAGTCCATTATATCTGCCGGGACTTTGATTTTCATTATATTAAAAAAACCTAAGCTAGATTATAAAAAATACAGTTCTTAATCTCTTGTTACTGTTTATTTCATTTTTATTATTATTGCTGTTTTTAATATTATTATAAATGATATAATCCCTGAAACCATTTGGTTTTTAAATTGTTTTACTTTATATAACTTGATTAGCATGAAAAATTGTAAAATAAACCTGCAAACCATTAATAAGTTAAATCCAAGACACTTTTTTTCAATTATTACATCTTATGCTAATCTACAATCTAATCTAGTGTGATCAGTTCAATTATAAACTTTTAAAAATATTCTGGCTATAATTAGATTTTTCTACAAATATTTTTTGAAATTGATATATTACTTCCTGAGGTCAATTATACAGGCAAAAATCTCCATACAGTAGTGTCACTCAGTGCAAGCCAGAGTAATCAATGGATGCCAGAAGGCTTGTGCATAAAATCCCTATCGAGTGCCTACTCATCCAATATTCCCAGACTAGTTTCTAGTTTGTGGCTTTCGTTAATGAGGAGCCTTGAATCTTGCACTGTAAGTGGCACTACTGTATGGAGAATTTTGCCTGTTTTAATAAGTTATGAGCAAACATAAGAAACAGTGATCATGTGAATAAAAAGATGTTCTAAAAATAATAGTACAAAATATAATTCCTGTTGTAACAAAATTATCTCTTAAGTAATTCAAAATAAATTGATCCCCAAGATTTTGCAACATCTGTAAATTGTATCTAAATATAATCAACCTGCTGTAGTTGTTGATGATGTCACTTGAAATTGAAAACTACAGATCTTCAACAATCCACCAATTGTAAATTCTTTGAAAAGTCGCAGTGTATATGAAATGTGATGAGCGTATCAGAAAAGCTTTCTTAGCAAAATAAATTTTTATGACTTCATAAAAAGGCTTTTTTGACAATGAAAGGTCTATTGAGGAGAAGACACTCTTCACTGACTCTCTGTACATCAGCATTCATTATAACTGAAGATGCTTATGAGAGTAATTAATAAATCACATTCTCTTAATAGGATATGGATTATAAGTCCAGATAAATTGCACATAGCCACTGCTGTTTATTATATAACATTTGGCAAAAGCTTTTATTACATTGTATGCATTTAACAATATGGCAAAAATACCGCCAATCATTAATGAAAATTTTAAATCAATGTAAAACTAACGAATTGACTTTGCTTAAATTTAACAGATGCTTTCTGGAGTAGTTGTTTTTAACTTAATTCCAGAACCATCTATTAACAGCCTGAATAATCAATGTATATTAGAAGATTAATACTATTGAATTTGAATACCCAAACTAATTTCTGGAATTCTTCAAAAAAAGATTTTAATGCTAATGATAAAAGATATATATTCTGAAATTATCAAATCTCCACCCAAATCACAAAATGTGAACCTCTTTATCAAATTCAACAGTACACTTAAAATAGTCATTTATATATACTAATTCTGGATCTTATAGAGTTGAAAAGTTTAATAAGTGAAATTATAAGGATTAAACTTCAAATCCGATTATCAAACTTTTCAACTATAAGGTCTGAAGATTAATATACATAAATAACTATTTTAAATGTACTCCTATTTAGATAAAGAGGCTGGCATTTAGTGATTTACAGTGAAAAGTGGTTTGGTCACTTCAATAACTATACTTGGCTTATTATGTTGTATTGACTAGTTTATCTAACTATCTACCCACTGACCATAGAAAATTAAGTAATTATAGACCAATAGCGGTAATGTCAGTGTTATATAAAGTTTTTGTATATATGGTGGCTGGAAGGGTCGCAAATTGGATGAAGAAAATAATATAGTGGAAGAAATGCAAAGAGGGTTTTGATTGGATAGGTGTATAGGACATTATTTATTTGTAGTTATACAATTTATAGATATGAGTAAAAATACAAATAGTTGTATATGGCTTTTATAAATATAGAGAAGGCATGTGATAGAATAAATAGATTATGAGTAAGTTTAATAAATTTGGGAATGAATGGAGCTTTAGTAGATTATTCTATGAAAGTAATTACTATACATATCAATTAGGGAGTATAGAATCAGTTAAAGTTAAAAATATGTTGGGACTAAGGCAATGATGCCCTATGTCATTATTTTGTTTTATTTGAGAGAAATGGAGAGTAATAGAAAGACTGGGAAGAGGTGTTGAGATATCATTAATAGGTGGGAAGGGATTGTATACATTATCGGGTCTTTTATTTGTGGATGAAGCCTTTTTGTGTACAGAAAAAAAGGAAGATATAGAAGTTATAGTGAGGATATGCACAAGGATGGGGATTAAATTTATTGAAGAAAAATCGTACTGGGAAAAGATGAATTTTTATTGGAGGATGTAAAGTTGTGGCAAATAGGTATAACTATTTGGGAATCGTCTTAAGCAATCGGAGAAATTCCTTGGATGAATGAGAGAAAAAATTGAAAAATGAAGCAAAGAAAAGAAAGTAATAAAGAAATTAACACTGCTTTCATATAACAATGTGTTGTGTTAGTAAAGAGGTATTACATTATTTAGAAAAGTACAAGAGAAATAGGAATATATGAATTAGATGAAGATATGTGGATGGCAAAAAGGGTAATTCAAGGAGAAATGGCATGGTCAAGTTTTTATATGAGAGATGCGAAAAGGAAAGTGTTCAGTAGATTGCAGTTTATGGATAATAAAAGAATAGCCAAAATAGTATTTAATTCAGTTATGAGTAAAGGGTAGGCAGCAAGATGGTGAGAAAGGTGGTATGGTATGCAGAAGATTTGGATAAAGAATTTATGTCAGTATACTTACACAAAAGGTTGGATGATTGTGTTAGAAGGATTGTTGAGTATAATAGTTGCAAGGAATGGGATAGAAGAATAGATAAAGAGTAGAGAGATGGAGAGTAAAAAGAGTTTATATATATATAGAGAGAAATAAACAATATTGGGTGCGAATTAATTTATGATAATAGCAAGGAAAATAGTTTACTTTTAAAGGCTCGAACAGGATCTTTAGCAACAAAGGAATATACTCAAATGGAAAAATGTGGGTGATTTAGTCTGCAAGTAATTTAAGGAAAGCATAGAAAATATTAAGCATTTGTTAAGTGAATGTAAATGTCTGCAAGTAGAAAGAGTACAAATTTTGGGGAAATAAATTTAAAAGTGATTATAGCGAAGGTGCATTTTTGGTTTTTGTGTTGGGTTTGGGAAAAGATAAGAGGGATTTAGATATAAAGATTATGTTGTGGAAACGGGATGGAGCAGGATAGAGAAGAATATGGAAAAAACTTAGGATGGAGAATGGAAAGGGAAGGTAAAGTGGCTAACTGGTTTTCCTGGGTATTGTAGCTGAGAGATTCCTGACTCCGAAAAAGGAGAAACCACAGTGCATCCCATCTCGCAATATTAATTCATTATTACAAATTTAGTATTAAATTTTAATTATTTGAAGAATCGAGAGTAAAAGTGTTGAGTTTAAAAATAAGTAGATTTGATTACTTATATTGGAGACTTAAGTCGAATGTGGTAATTTTGAAGGCATAGAAGAACATTCACCTATGAAAGCCAAAAAGTGAATCAGTTTTTCCCAGTGACTTTTACTGTGTGTTGAGGAGGTGGAGGAAATCTATTGAAATTGATTTATTAATTTATGAGTTATAAGAACGCAATTCGAACATTCTAAAATATTCAATAATATTACATGTGTAATTGCAAACATTATTTGTCTTGAAATCAATATTAATGTTTTCTTTAAGCACCGAATCTTTACAGTCAATGTTATATAACTACACTATATACGTGCTAATTATGCAATTTGAGGATCAGTAATTAATAAGCGCTAATCTTTTACTTTTGGAGAAATATAAGTTCATCATATACAGTATTTAAACACATTTCCCAACAAAATTCCAATATTCACTAGAAATTTGAGCAATTGCAAAAGATACATTTTTATTGATAAATAAAAATTCCATTAATAAAAAAAAAAAACATGAAAAGGCTTTTGAAGTTAAAATGTCTTTTGTGCAAATTGCCACTGACATTAGAAATTATTAAATTGTATAATTTTATTGTGTGGGAATGACAACTGGATTGTGATGAATAAACTGAGTTCCAGAATCTGCTATTTACCATGATAACAAATCGAGAGATCCTATGATCATTCATACATTTTTAAATATCAATTTTTCTCAACATTTTACATATTTCACATTTTCATCCTCATCTTTGTTTCTGCAGAGATAATTGCATTTTTGTTTATTACAACTTTTTTTTTTTTTTGTCTCAGTACATAGTTTGTGAGATTCTGGAAAATAAGATTAATTTGGCATCATTTTTTCCAATTTGAAAAAAAAGAACATCGGGTGTTGTTGATCCATCCTATAAAAGTATTGAAATAAATTAAGTTATGAATATATAAATTAATCAATTGACAAATTATATAATGAAATCTTTGATTAACAATAATTGAAAATGATTTAATATAATCAAAATTAGGCATTCCTATATCTTTCCATTGCTAATTCTTGTCTCTTTTTAGAAGTATTATCGTGATATTTATTAGTTACTGTGCTCAGGATATTGATAGGCTCCACATGCTAGATAATGAAATGACATAATTATGAATAACAAATAAACAGTGCCTGATTACTCCTGCTGCCTTGTTAGATGATGGGTTCATCAAAATTAGGAACTGTTTCTGATATAGTCTTTTCTGTCTCCCTCTTTTTTTATTTTATTTCAGTCATTTAAGTTAGCTTAGAGGTAAACTCCAAACAGTAATGCCACTCAATGCAAGCCAGAGTAATCAATGGATGCAGGAAGGTTTGCCCTGAGTGGTGCTACTGTATGGAGAGTTTTGTCTCTGAAAAACAGCTTGTGTAAGCGTAAGGAATGGTGATAATGTGATGTTTGATCATTTAATTTAGCATAGGGATCACTCATCATGGATCTCTCATGCTATAAATCATCATCTTATATTAACTGTGATAGTGGAATTGAGTATTGGTGCAACATTACCACCTTTTAACTACATACACAGAAAATCCTTTTTTTTTAAATCTCAATCGAGAATCAAGAATGGTGGGACAGGTTTAATAGATTGGCAGTCCTCGACTGTGATCCTTGTTTAAAACATTACAATCACTAACAATTTAGGTTGGAATTGGGTTTGAGACAGGAGCTTCTTAGCAAGCAAAAAGTATATGTTCGGCCAAGCTTTTTCAGGGATATCCCAGCTTTATCATGGAAATGAAAGAGATTTAGAAGATATCTGAAAATGTCTTACCTTACACAGTCTGGCTGGGTTGTGCATGATGGGTTACTCATTAAAGCAATAATAATAATAATGAATTATAATAATAATAATGATGATGGTGGTAATAGTAGTGTAGTAATGCATGTATCAGTGGTAATACTGTAGATAAATACTTTTTATAAAAAAAAATTTCTAAATATAAATACATGGAATGTATAAACTTTACAAATTCGTTGAGATTTAAATTAAGCAGAGTATTGGCGACTAAAGAGCTGTCAAGATTTAAGATTGATGTAGTACCTCCTAGTAAATCTTCCGAAGGAAATTTAATAAAGCAATTTGAAAGCTGTAAGTTTTTTTGGATGAACAGTTCAACAATTGAGAGGCAAATTCAAGGTTTTGAATTTTCTGTTAAATCTGATTTACCATTTTCCCTTCATGGAATTCTTCAATGTATTCATTCATAATAATAAGTGAATGGTTTTATCGCTCATGAGTTTATAAGAAGTTCAAAGCACTAGGAGGGTCTGAACTGGAATTGATTCAAAGACTTTATATTCCTAAGTCTGACACTCCATTATCACACTATACAATTTGTCTAATAGCAATTATTCAATAAATAGTGAAGGTCCACTGTGCCAGAGAGGTTATAAAATTATAACTCCTTTGTAGATTTACAGCGTGGCATTGCTTTCAATCAGGCTGATCATATTCATAGCACTTCGATAGGTGTGTAAAAGAGAGAACTTATAAGTTAATTAATATGCAAATGTTGAATTTAAATATGCTAAGCTGTAAATCTGATAAGGAGTTACTATTTTATAATCTTTACGGCATAGTGGATCTTCACAAGCTACTGAAAACAAATAAGGAAAGAAAGGATAGATTGAGTTAGAATAGCAATTATTCTCATTTAATTTGGGCATATGCCTCAATACAAGAATAAAAAAAGAAACCTTTATTCCTTTCTTCTTGGAGACTTTAATGGATGTGTTGGTACAAATAGTAGACCTTGGACAAAAGTTGCAGGAAATAATGGTATTGCTACTATAAACTCAAACAGTTTATTGAAATTTTGCTTTGTTTAGACTAATATATATTAAAGTTATAACCTTAGGACTATGTATCTAGATACTTCAGTAGGGACCACTACAAATCTTAACACAAGATTAATGACTTTAAAAGACAGGAACATAGCTGCTCTCTTGTTCAAAACAATGGTGTCTAAATTATTAGATTGTAGTTAGAGGTTGCAAGTGCAGATTGTTGAATAGGTTATAGATTAGAATGATCCTAGGTTAAAATGATAATTACAATAAAAATATATATATTCACAATATATTGTAACGGTCAAATATGTACATTCGTGTAACAAAATCTAGAACTTTAGTAAATCATCCCAAGGCCGACCAGAATACGGTGGTGAAACCACAGGTCTGATATAGCCCTAGTTCCTTTACTATCGCTCAGAGATTTACCACCTTATGGGTGACACACCTGAGTTTACAGCAGTATTTTCCCTCATCACATGCCAGCAGTAGAACATCAGTAGAGCAAAAGACTGGAAGAAAGTTGATATTCTAACTAGTGTAGCTATATAGATATCATGTGGCTAGGATACAATTATAAATTAGAAAGTGATTCTTTATAACTAATAATAAATAATTACTAAATGATGGAATGATTATGAGTCGGTGATCAAGACAGACACGAAACAAAGTTAAATTTAAAACAAATTTAATAAAGTTAAATTTTGAAATAATTATTAAAACAATAATTACAAATGTCTATATGCATATCTCACTCGCGGGTGATTAAGAGATAGTTTACATTTAAGTTTGGGTTCACGTGCAGGTGATAGTTTAGTAAATACAATTCTTTATGGCTGTGTTATACATAGCTTGGTTTACATATATAGGTGGTGTGTGAAATCACTCGCAGGTGATATTAAATTTCTGGTTACACATTATTTGGTTTCTTACATATATGTATTGTAATGAGCACATACAACGTTACATTTTTTTTTTTTTATTATTAAATATTAAAATAAAAAGTTTGCATTTAAAATTTTTTTTTAAGACAGAAAAATTCAAAATAAATTCTACCTTAAACTCGTATATATATAAATCGCACAGAGGAGAAAAATTATTAAAATAAAACTTTATTAAAGAAAAAGTATTTTAAAACTAAATTCTAAAAAGATTTGGAGATAAAATTATATCTTTAAATTTATCTTTAAATATATCTTTGGATTTGGAAAACAGGTTAATTAATGTTATGGAAATGATTATTTTAATTAGTCCAAGTGAATAATCCCTTGGGCATTTAAATGTATAAACAACGGTCAGATAGGAAAACAATAGAAACTTTTAGCAAATAAAAAGAAATCCCTATGGAATCGGACCTCAGCGAAAAGACCACCATCATCGATGAAGTAATGTTGAGTCAATCCTTAAGAATAATATAAAAGGAAAAGTTGGAAATTATAAAAGATTTTTTAAGAGAGGACGGAGATGTGTTAAGTCGGAGAGTTGGAGGTGAAGGGATTGAAAGATGCACTTTCAATTCCTTCAGTTGTTATAAAAATGGAAAAATGAAACACCGCTTTTCTTATACTGAGGACAACAGGATCGTCGGGGGATTTAATGTGGATTCCAAATGGCATGCAATGAATAAAGAGGAACGTTGGAAAAAAATTGTAAGAACTTTAAAAACATTTTGAAACACTATGAACATTAAATTAAAAACTTTCCGTATTTAAAATGATTAAAAAATAGAATCCTATCTGACCAATGTTAGTTATTAATTAGTTATAGTTTTATTTAATGTATTTCTTTTGTAAAATCATTTCCATTTATTTATTTGTTCTTTAAGTTTTATTATGATTTCTGTTTTTCATTAAACTAGTTATATAAATATTAAACTTAAGTCGGGCGCGAATGGCTATATAGATTTGTAAAGTTATATTAGGGGAGGGTAATCTTAGGTTATTTGTTTCGTAGTTAAATTGGGTCAATGGATTGGATATATTGGTGTAGTTAGTAGATGTAATGCAAGATTCGCTACGAGCAGAATCGTTTGTATACGCCGCACTCACCCGTTTTGGAAGGAATTATAAGTCGGAGACCGCAGTTCCTTTCTATGGAGTTTTTTTTTATTGCTCTTCTTGTCAGATAGATGTATGTATTCCTATCTGATGAGAGGCAATTTCTTCTCTTAACTTTTTGTGCTGCCATATTTCGTATTACATTGAATACATCGATATATCAGATGAATTGGCGTTAGTTCGACTGCGAACTTTTGGCCTAAGGTTAAATAAGGATAGAATATTTTCTTTCAAATGCAAATCTATGTAGTCTATTCATACTCGACACTAAATAAAAATGCATTAAATTTAAGTTGTTTATAGACGCTTGCATGGATTGGTTATCGGTTAATTATGTTTTGGGTTTTCATGGGTGATCAAAATATATGGACATTTGGTAAATACTGTTACCTTGTGGTGAGTATCTAAGATGTATTTATTCGGATGTCTTTTAAGTTATTGGTGTTAATGCGGTGTCTTATGATGAACACCATTGGGTTTCTTGTATTGCCTATGCAATTGACAGTATCAATGATTTTGTATTTGATTGTTTATGTTTACTTTGAAATGTTTTTAATCATGTAATCTATGTAACCGATCTATATTCAACATTATAAAACAAACTTTCATAAATCCATCTGTGCGAACTTAATTAAAATGTAAACTTATAATATTATAAAAATTAAAATGTAAATTTAAATTATAAAATCAAATTAAAATTTAAAATAAACATACTAAAATAATAATGTTAAATTTTATATATATATATATGTGCGTAAATAAATTTTTGTATGTTAATTACTGTCAGTGGCTTATTTTATTTATTTTTTAATATTGAAATATAATTAGATAAGATATTATATTACTAAATCTCTGCTACTCCCTGAGCTAGTGACTTGGGCTAACGACCGGAATCAAAATTTTAAAAAAAATATATGTATATATTTTTTTTTACTTACGTATCTGCCTATTTTATAAATTTTTCCAAGTTCAAATGCCTAGATGGCACCCTGTAGTGCAGATTATGTTAAGTTAGATTTTCCGGATCGTTATAGTATATCACTTGTAGGTGATAATTTAATATTTAGGCACTTCCGGTTTATATATAGCGTTTAAATCACTTGCAGGTGATTGCAGTTTTTTAGGTTACAAATATTTAATTTACTTAGCTATATATATAAATCTATCACTCGCAGGTGATGAAATTATAATACATTTGGATTTATATTTTCATGAGCTTTAATATTATTTTTATAACTAAATGAATTTGCTCATGATTATCTATGCCTAGTTTATGCTATATTATAGGATGTAGATTTGCTTTATAGTTAGCATATTTAGAAAGAACATAACGTTTTATTAAGCACGAATTTCAATGTATTCTCTATATAACTAATATTCATATTAAATTGGATTCGAATTCAGAGCAAAGCTGAAATTAACAATTATAATGGTGGAATGAACTGATTATTGGCAGCCAGACTTCAGATACTAAGGTGTATAGAAAACATAC
Organism: Epiperipatus broadwayi; assembly: GCA_028023455.1. Classification (NCBI taxonomy): domain Eukaryota; kingdom Metazoa; phylum Onychophora; class Udeonychophora; order Euonychophora; family Peripatidae; genus Epiperipatus; species Epiperipatus broadwayi. The sequence goes on from JAQFVV010014364.1 coordinate 23,996, forward strand.
AATTCTGAGTCTCTGTGTCTTGTATATGTGCCTTATTCATGGGATTTTTACCAAGTAATGGTTCCCTTTTACCTAACTCATTGCTTTGAAATAAGAGACCTTTAGTCCGGATGATCAAGCAATTTATTTAAGTGGTAGTCTCATGTTCCATTCCTAAGGATGCAAAATGGGGAGGTGTGAACCCATCCACGAGAAGATAATTGCCCGAACTAAGAGTACTGGTGTAGCCCTAACACATATGGCAGTAAGAAGAATAGCAACAAGTGAGTACACCGTAGTGTTTCTTAAGGACACATACACACCACTGGCAACATTATCATAGAATAAAAATTAAGACGCTAAACAATAGTTTCTTTCATGAAACTACCCTGTATCAGTTCATTTCATAGTATTTATAATTATACTATTAAGGAAAGTTAAGGAATCCAAATTATGAAGCTATTTATATAGGCATTTATTTCTCCAAGGAGGATTACAGCGTATTATGAGAAATTACAATATAGGATTATAGATTATGCTGTATTTCATCACTTCTACTGAATATTACTTAAATATTATATTTAAAAGCAAATCTATCTTAGAATAACTATAAGCTGGGAATTATATCTTAATTAAGATATTTTATCCATTTCAAAACAGGGTTTTAGTTTATGCGTCAATATTTGTGAAATTACATATATACGCGAAATTACATATATATGCATGAGAATACATATTTACTTCTCACTAATGATTTAATTATGGACAAAACTCAGTTTTGAATACATATAGCATAAACAATTACATAATTGAAAATAATAAGATTTGGCATAGATTTAATTAAAAGAAATGTAAGATTTAAAATAAGATAAGATTTCACGTATGTGAAATCAGAAATTTGGCTTTGTTTTAAAATGAAACTTATATGACATTAGCTGAAATTTGATTGATTCAGTTTAAGACAATTTTAAATAGTTTAAGAATTGACTAAGGCAAATATTATTAGCTTAAAATATATTAAATAACTTAGAAATTTGATTGTTACTTTAAAATAGACCATTTTGTATTATAAGTGACAAAATCATCTTAAAACATTTAAAATATAGATTTTAGCAAGTTAAAACTAAATTATTCAAAATAGGATGAATACATAACTAAATCAATCATAAATAAATTTCAGCAAGTAAACCAATAAATAAATAAATCATATCAACAAATGAAATGTGTTATTAATGCAAATAATAATTCTGATAAGAAATCATAAAGCAGTTAAATCTGTGAATCAGGTATTTAAATCAGGTATATAAATCAGTTATCAAATATTAAATCAGTTTTCAAATCAGGCAAGATTTTAGGATTAAAACAAAATAAAAATTACATTTAGAAATAAGTTTAGTTTACATTATTATTATTATGGCCATAGATTTAGATTGAGCTAGATTTAGATTTAGTTGAAAGGCTTAAAATTGAAGGAATTTATTACTATTTTCTTTTTTCTCTGCTGACAGGCTGTTTAATCATCGATGAACTTTTTTTAGGTGGCAGCGGCTGTTACTGCATCTCTTCCCACATCAGGTAGCTTCTCATTGAAGTTGAGAAGGCAAGAATTTTAGCCCTCTACCCTGACATCATCATCAAAGCTTTTGCAAGTACTTTATTAAATTATAATTGAGTGTTTCAAAGATGGCTGCAGCAGCTTTTATATCAGCTCACCCCCCTCTCCTTCATTATATTATTTTTAGACCTGCCTTTCCAGCTCTCTCACTATTCCTAAAAATCATGAAATCCTGCTGTTACTGATTTTCCTTTAGGTCAATTTAACCTCGGTCACTCGCAGTAATTTATTCAGTTTTTTAAAATTAAATATAATTTTAACCTTAAATTGAAATTGAGTCATTTTATAGCAAGAAGGATTAACTTTTCTGGCATCATCCTTACTAGAAAAACAAATTTAAAATATGGAAAAACATTTTGTTATATATGTAACTCGACCATTTAATTTAGCGATATATGCAGAATTATATAATAATTTCGAATATTACTTTTAGAATAAATATTTTAATAAAGAAATCTTAATGTTTAAATTCTGTTAACATTATTCTTCTAACATATATGAAGTCTTAAGTTACACATACAACTTGTTTTTCATTTATTTATTACTAGAAATATATATGTGCGCATTTTTAGAGATTTATACATATTGTAACGGTATGCACCCTCTCAACAAGATAAGTTAAGGTAGTCGCATCTCACTATAGTCAGATTTAAGGTCTTCATATAGGATGCCATGAATTATGTGATTTAATTTTGATATAAAACTATATTTGTTCCCAATAACTAATTTATTATTAAAAAAAAATATTATATCTAAACCACATCAAATCAATTTTCACCTTAATTAACTTTACCATTATGCTCAAATTTCGAACTCAGGGAAGTTTAACAATTTACTCTCTTCAGGGGTTCCTATCAATATTTTAAAGTAATATTAACAACGAATCTCACTAACTCTTTAAATTAAATAAAACAAAATTGAAGACTTCATTTAATATAAAAAACATAATTATTTTTTAACAAATAATTTAAATTTTACAATGTATAAAAAAATTATTTATATATCTACCTCCTTATATTAAAAATATAAATATTCTCTTTGCTTACGGTAGATATATTTTCTAAACCTATAACACTATGTGATTTTACAATGTATATAAAATATAAGTATCCTAATATTTAGACATTTATATTAACACTATTTTACAATAATTTGGTTATACAAATAATAATCCAATCATTTGTATATAATACCTTATTTCGTTAAAATGATTGTCTGTAATTTATATTTATTAATATAAAAATATATACTTCACAACAATGTTAATCATTTATCATACATTACTGTTATTAAACTATTTAGATTAGTATAAACAATGTAGTGTCATGTCATAGAAAATAATATGTGGATTTAAAAATAATTTAATCTCTTACCTCTAAGTTCACATTATCCCTTTCCCAAATTAACATTTATTAACCGATATTTAAATCTTTATTAATCATAAATAAAAATATTGTAAATTATTAATTCTCTCTTATTATTCATTTTTATAATAAAATGAATACGATGATAAAGAAAATGAAATTAACTTTTTCCAATTATAATTTTCAAAAATCTTAAATGGTATTTACAAAAGTTAATGTTCCTCGCAAATGAAAATCCTTCGAAGACGCAGTTTTTTGATTCCTTTATTGTTAAACATTAAAGAGAATAATATTAGGATATCTTAAGGTGACATTTAGTTTCCTCTTTATATTCACCTTCTTAATACACAGTTCCTTTATTAACAATTATAATTTCATTTTGAAGATCTAATTTCTTTATAATTTTAAAGCATTCATAATTCCATTTTGAAAATCTAATTTCTTTATAATTTTAAGGCATTCAGCAAACGATGTTATTCACACATATATATTTGATTAGGCAAGTGCATTTTATCTATCCCATGATAAATTGGTGTTCTAGCCACTTTGCATTTTTTTTATAATGTAAATTACATTAAATTTGAATGAAGTTTTTATAAACATGTTCTTTTTTTAAAACGCCATTCAGATTTTAAAACATGTAATTCAAACAATTTTTATAGAACACAAAATATATATTTAGATTACTTTCTTTGAACAAATATTAAAAATTTCTTCTAATGAGTATTAAATTGTTCAAAATATAAACTTCAACTTACACTGTTCTTTGAAATCAAACATAGTAGAAGTTTTTATGAGGATATAGCTGATAAAAATATAATCCTTAGTCTTCTAATAAAAAGAATAGAATTAATATATTACATCTTGCTCCACCAGCTTGCTGAAGCATACACATTCACATTGTTGCAATAACAATTCAATATTAAAACACTAACTTAGTTTCACTTCCTTTAATTCGATAAACTGTGAACTCAGAGGTCATTTACAACCTTGTCAACTGTCCCCTGTCACCGTCTTTTTATCACCCTAAAGAATGAAAAATACTAACTTAACAAGTTATATATTTATTTTCACAAATATAATAATAATGCAAATACAATGTATACACATTGCCCACATGTATGTATGAGCATATATACACTATAGATACAATATAGATACAATTTTCATACTATATTTTAATATATACGCACACATACACGATTAACATTATTTAGGTTTTAATTTAGCCCGTTTTGAACATAATATTAATATGATATACGAGGATTTGGTGGTAGATACTTAGATAGAAATACTACTATAGAATTTAGTAGGTGAAACAGTTGGATTGTGAAAGCTGACTGTTTCAATATGAATACAAGTATAATGTATATACTTGATGTAACTATAGGTGATTTGAACATAGATTTTCAAGCATCCTTCAGCTATCCATTCTATTATACCATCAATACACATGACCACACATGAAAAAAATAAATGATCTCCAATATATGTATTTCATTCTGAACCAGCACTCTCAGTTGGAAAAGATCACCATTTTCCACCCATATATATAATCAGTGTTCAGTTTATATTAAGATAGAAAATCTTCAAACTTTAATAAACAGGCTTCAATCCTCTCCACTATCCAACTTTTAATCCATTTATACCATTGAAAATCTGACCACACGTGAAAAAAATAATTGGTTTCCAATATATATATTTTATTCTGAACCAGCATTCATCAGTTGGACCAGATCATCATTTCCCACCCATATATATTGTAACCTTATACTTGGGCAGCCACGTTGTGGGCCAATTGTAACATTTTCCACCAATTCTAACCTTTTCATAATAATATGAATATGATAGCTGTTATAATTTGCAACCAATACAATTGAGGCTATTCTGATTTCTCAGGTATAAGGCATATTTCTAGCCCTAGTTGGCACACTATTTATAACCTTTTTGGTTGGATGGATCAATGGATGCTTCTCTTTCCCAGCTAACATTATTTCTAAAGCCTCTCCCAGGATCGATGATGATGGGATAGAACATCCATAATCATATTTGCCAGGGCTCCAAATTGCAACTTCAATGAAAATATTGAGGCTAAATCTTATGTCGATAACTTATTAATAAATTTCAACAATAATATTTAATGAATGGGTTAATAAATAATCAATAGACTAAGAGAACACTGAGAATGCATTAAAATACTAATACTCTTGGAAACTCATGGTTGTTAAAGAGAAGAAACTTTAATCTCAACTCCCATTATAATTTATATTCTCAGCACACTCCCCATTCACTATCATTAAAGTCACAATTAAAATTTTGTTTCAGATTACAAATAGTTCTATGTCCATTTCCACCCTCCTGATCCATCCCTCCATTATCATCACACTACTATTTCTTTTACTCTCAAATTTTCCATCATATTAGCTCATTTATCTCCCATGATAATCTCTCCTCAGGGTTTTAGAACAATAAGGTCTGGAAGTCGAACAAGCTGCTATGGATCATTGGTGATAAACACCCCTCTCACAATTACCTCCAAGATTAATCTTGGCTGACTTTAATGTAGCCAATGTCCACTTACATTAAAGCTCGAATAATTAAGCTTACATTAAATCTTTTAGAAATGACCTATTATAAACACTTTCATAATTAAAGTAAAATCATAAGGAAGTGCGTCTAGAGAGGTGTTTGAATACAACGGATGGGGAAAGGATTTTATGTCCACCCACTACATCCACTATCACCAAATAACTATCCCTATTCTAATCTATATTTCAACTATACTGAATTATTTCCAGAATATTGGTAGTCTTGAGTATTGCTGTGCTACATAAGCTAGGAAAATTAACCATTTAAATAAATTTTACCTGATACGATTTACCAAAATGATGCTTCAAATATAAATAACAATATATTGATGTATGATTGGATTTGACATTGAGATGTATGTCAAATTTTTATTTAAAAAAATAACAAATTTTATTAACAAATTATACCCCCTGGTCTACAACCATATGATGTAAAAAAAAATTCCTAAATCAACAGATAATTTTAATAGGTTTTAAAATATAAATATTATTTTTTTAATTATTGGGGAAACATGATTGCCATGGAGTAATACTAATAACAGACAGATAAAGATAATAGTTATCTTCATAGATATTTTGTTCTTATTTTTAACTAAGACATAGTGAACATTAAATTTCTTTCCCCAGTGTTTAATGCTTTCAATTACTGATTTATTTCTAAGGATAACTCTCCCAATAATAAAATTTAATAATTTCCTTTAATTATTTTAATCTAATATGCCTTCACCCTATTCTTTACAATGGAGATATTTTATGTATGATGGGACTTCTCTCATTAAATTAATTTTAGTTACTTTTCAAATGTTAACAAATCGGTACTTAGCATAAACATTATCATACGTGCATACAATCTATATTCACGTTCCTGTGGCAATAATAATATTTCAGTAATCTTACCATTCCAACAAAATTCTCAGCTGGCTGTTGATATATTTTCTAGATAATTTCATATACACATTGCTTACGATGTTCTCAGGTTTTATTTAACCCTTAAATTTAATATTCATTTACGTTATTATTTTTGGCTCTTATTGATCAATTAAAATATATCAACAAAACAATGTTCAAGTATACTAATCACACACACACTATCTGCACTCATCCTGACATCAAATTGAGTTTGCGACCTTGTAACCAACATTTATAATTAATACTTAGCAATAGCTGTAATTCATACACCTGTAAGGAATATCAACAATAATATGAGTTAGTCAGTGACCCGAATAAGAGAAAATACCTTTTTACTAAGGTTGAGGTATGCTAGAATTTTATCACTAGTCATACAGGGAGACTTGGGTATATCTCTTAACCTCTGGCCATCAATAAAGAAATCATCTTATGGTGTAGACAATAACCAAATGGGAAACTCTTCCACTGTATTTAAATACTTTATAAAATATGGAATAAATATCTTAGTGAGCAAGCTAAACTATGACTTCTCTAGCTTGGTGGGGACTCTGTCCATTCGCACATACACAGGTTTAACATCAATGTATATGAATAAACCTTTCACACCAACATTCCTCTTGTGAAATAGTACATCAGAACATTAGCCAACAATTTTTCCAAGCCTTCTAACTTTAACTTTATGATAATAGTAATAAGAAATGCATATTAAATGTTTAAAACTATCTCTCTGCACATTTATACCATAATGATGACGTTTTAGCCCAACATTCACACAACCTTTATAAAACATATCAATAAGTCTAAGCATTTGATAATAATACTCGATCCAATCTAAAAACATTTCACTTAACAATATTTCTCACTCTCTTCATAATAAAAAATGTAAAGCATTTAATACAGGCACATACAAAATGGTTTGATATTAACTTATCTACCCCCCCCCCCCAAATAATAATAATAGTAGTAATAAGTTTAACATAGATTAACTTTAAACGAATATATATGATTTTTAAAAAAAAATTCTTTTTTTTTTTTAAATTAAATGTTAGAAACGAATAACAAATATTAAAAATATAAATATACTTAAACAGTCCTCCAGGATTGTCCTTCCGATCTCTGGTTTTCATTTTTCCTTTTTTTCCTTCTTTTGTTTGTTCGTGTGCACACATGGCTTTATGTGAAAGAGTCACTGTTATACAAATTCAATTCCTATGCCAAAATGTAACAAAGTTTTCATGTTGATTATAAGATTTTCTCCATTTTGGGTTCTGAGGATTAACTACACTTTTACAGCTGAAAAGAACTTGCTTTTAATTTTTGACATGTACCAGTCCCTTATTGATGTACTTCTCAACTTCTCAGTTCACTTACGACTGATTTGATGCTTCATATGAGATTATAGTGTTCAGATTTGATACTTCATATGAGATTGTAGTTTTCAGTTCCACCCTATTTATGAAATCAAAATCAATTTTCTCTCTGTAGTTTAAGTTTCATAACTTGCCGATTCCTGATAATTAAATATATTTAGATGTAATACAAATCATGAAGTTGATTAATTTCAGGAGAGAATGGTATGTGTACCTAATATAAACTTACTCAATAGTCATTTTTCCACAAATGTTATTAAATTTGGCTAAATTTTATCATTCAGGAGACAACAGAAAATTAACAACAAACGTTTTCTCTCTTTTTTTTTTTAAAGAATTTTCCTTCAATCATAACTTGCCGATTCCTGATAATTAAGTATATTTAGATGTAATACAAATCATGAAGTTGATTAATTTCAGGAGAGAATGGTATGTGTACCTAATATAAACTTACTCAATAGTCATTTTTCCACAAATGTTATTAAATTTGGCTAAATTTTATCATTCAGGAGACAACAGAAAATTAACAACAAACGTTTTCTCTCTTTTTTTTTTAAAGAATTTTCCTTCAATCCAACAACTAGGCATCTCAGGATAACCAATGATAAGAAAGCCAGAAAAGAGAGAGAGAGTGAGCCAACCAACCTTGCTAAAGACAAATCAAGCTTTTATATTGTCTGGCTTCCTTCTCCTCCCCTGAATGGTTGACCTTCCAAACCATTTACAACTGTGTTTTCATTGATTAATTGCCTATTGTTTTTTTCCTTTTTTATTGTTTTAAACTTATTCCCTCCTGAATGACTGACCTGCCAAATTCATGTCTGCATTCCGATGAGATTGACCACCCATTGTTTTTAAACTTTTATATTCCTGTGTCACAGATATCACGCGATTTACTTTAGTAATTTTCTGCTTATGGAAATCTCCCCAAAGAACAAATGAAAGAAAAGTCTTTTTCTCCCTTTTTCTTTTTTCTTTAATAATAATAAAAAATGTATAGCAACCCAACTTCATACCCAGAATCTTGACCAAAATTTTGGCTGCTATGAATGAACTATTAAAATGAATTAATTCTTCTTTAAAGGAATTCCCCATGAGGTAACATGATATAATTATTATTCAATCATGAACCTTATAATTAAAATTCACAATTAAATCATATACATACATGCATCCCTCACACATACAATTCTAATTAGACCAATTGATCAATACTCTGATTAATTCTTGATCTCCTTTTTTTTTTTACAATTTGATTTTATGAGTTATTGAATTTTAACCTATTATTGTAAAATTATGATTATCTATTTTCACTCTCCAAAGTAGTTTTGTAAATTGCACAACCCCCTCCCTTCTTTCCAATCTCCAACTATTAAAATGATGTATACATATTGCTAATCTACAAATTTCTCAATTATATCTTTGGCTATTAAATTGTCTTATGAATCAATACTAAATAAAACATTCTTTGCTTAGAAATCTTTTATGACAAATTATTTAGTTTGCCTACTAAATAAACTATGCAATCCCTAAGAATACAACTTGGGTTCCAACCTAGCATTGGCTAGAAAGTTTGTCTATTAAAAAAATACAGCTCATGAGGAAAATTTTCATTAAACACTGTCTTACATAGCTAAGCTAAATCTAATGGAGCTTTGGGCAAACCCAAGAGCTACAATATATATAATCAGTGATCAGTTTATATGAAGATAGCAAATCTTCAAACTTTAATAGACAGGCTTCAATCCTCTCCACTATCCAACTCTTCATTCATTTATACGATTGAAAATATGATGATGGAATACCAAAATCCCTCATCAGAATTTCAATGGCATGGATGGCTGAAGAGTTGGGGAATAGAGTAGACTGAAACCTGTCTATCAAAGTTTGAAGACTTGTTACCTTAATATAAACCAAGCATTTATCATATATGTGTGTGGTAGATGATGGTTCGGACCAAGTGACGAGTGTTGATTCAGCAGGAAATACATATATTGGAGATTGTTTATCTTTTTCATATGTGTGTAGTCATGTGTATCAGTGGTATGAGATAGAATAGATAGCTGAAGGAATCTTGAAATTCTGAGTTCAAATTTTCTATAATCATAACCATAAGAAAATTGATGTCCATTTTATGGAAGAATCCAATTTGAACTATTAGGATTGTTACATTACTTAGAGTTATCTGAAAGAGCGTGTTGTACATAGATGTAAATCTACTATAGGATTCATTAAAAAAGCAGAATCATGATTGTTTTTTTAACACTGATCTTATTAATGACTTAATTAAAAGAAAATTTGATGGAAATTCAATAACTGACAAGAAGATACAAAAACATAAATGGTGGATTAAAATTGCAAAGGAGGTATGGACATTCACTGATCATACTTTAAATCTTTTTTTTTTGATGCATTGAGAGCAACATATGGACTTGAAAAACAGTCATAATTCTATTAAATGTAGTAATGACTTTTTTACATCGTGACAATAATATTCACTGATTTTTAAAACTATATAATAGTCACCTATATAAAGAAAGACTATAAATATGGGGTTTATTGTGAGGCAAATACAAGTGACAGAAGCACATGATTCATATATCATTTTTATTGATTTGGTTGAGACATTTAACTTAAACAGACTAGTAGATGGTGTTTGCAATTAGGTTAATGTCCTTTAAAGTTTATTGATGTTTTACAATTTCTACATAAATGGAAATGAAAACAGTTATTATAGTGTGGAATTCTCCATACAGTAGTGTCACCCAATGCAAGCCAGAATAATCAATTAATGCAATAAGGTCTGTGCATAAAATTCCAATCTACTGCCTACTCGTACAATATCCTCAGACTAGTTTCTAGCTTGTAGCTTACACTAGGTGGCACTACTGTGCAGAGAGTGATTCTTTTATCAGCTTGTAAGCATAAGAAATGATGATCATGTGATGTTTAGTAGTTTAAGAAGTGTTATTATTAGAGGGCAGTTTAAATATTAATTAAATAAGAATTGATATTTATCACGTCATTATATTATTCATGTACCTCTATATGTTGTAGTTTATATTTCTGGGTGGGTACATTTACTTCAGATTGGAGATTATTATTTTAATGCATTCATAGCTGTTGAAAAGAAATCTCTATCCATTTATCTGGATCATATATTTCAAACCTCTCAAATTTTTTTTTCTAGAGCCTCCGGCAATTCAGTGGAAATCCATCATTTCTCTCTTCCATGCCATGTTTCATCTCAATGACTGCATTTATCATTTTACCAATTATTGCATAAACCATTTCATTCTTATCTACATGATTTATTATGTAAAGTAACTATATATTCTTCCCCTCTTTTCAATGCATTTACTATTACTGGTGATGTGATGTGATGTACTGTAGCTTTTCCTTAAACGGAATCAAGAATCTCTCAACAATTATGCCCAGAGAAACCTGTTAGCCACTTTATTTTCCATTCCCCAGTCTAAGCTTTTTCATATTCTGCTCCATCCCATTTCCATAACATAATCTTTGTCACCTCTATGGCCTTTATATCTAAATCCCCCTTATCTTTGCCCAAACCCAGCATAAAAACCAATAATCCACTTTCTGTATACACTTTTTTATATTTATTCTTCCATAACTTCATTATATGTATCCTTTCTGTTTTCAAGCATTTACATTCAATTAACAAATGCCTAATATTTTCTATTCCTTCCTTACATAATTTATAGAATAAATCACCCATATTTTTTTCCACTTACATCTATATTGTCTTGTTGCCAAAGATCCCGTTCGAGCCTTAAACAATAAACTACTTTCTTTACTATTATCATATATTAACTCGCACCTAATATTCTGTTTATTTCTATATATATTTAAACTCTTTTTACTCTCCATACTATTTCTCTATCTCTCTAACTCCCTATTCTTTATTAATAAATCTATTCTTTTATCCCATTCCTTACTACTATAACACTCAACAATCCTCTTAACACAGTCATCCCATCTTTTGTACAAATATACTGATATAAATTCTTTATCCAAATCTTTTGCATACCACATTACCTTTCTCATTCATCTTGTTACCTGCCCTTTACTCATAACCTAATTAAATACTATTTTGTCTATTCTTTTATGTATTTTTTATCTGCGATGTGATGCACTGTGACTACTCCTTAAATGGAGTCGGGAATCTCTCAGCAGCTATGCTCAGAGAAATCTGTTAGCCACTTTACCTTCTTTTTCCATTGTCCACCCTAAGTCTTCCCATAATCTGCTCCATCCCATTTCCACAATATAATCTTTGTCAACTCTATGACCTTCATATCTAAATCCCCTTATCTTTTCCCAATCCTAGCATAAAAACCAATAACTCACTTTCTTTATAATCACTTTGTTCATATTTAATCTTCCACAACTTCATTATTTGTACCCTTTCTGCTTCAAAGCATTTACATTGAAGTAACAGATGCCTAATATTTTCTATGCCTTCTTTACACAACTGGCAGACTAAATCACCCATATTTTTCCATTTACGGGTATATTTCCTTGTTGCTAAAGATACCATTCAAGCCTTAAACAATAAATTACTTCTTTACTATTATCAAAAATTAACTCACACCCAATGTTCTGTTTACTTCTATATATATTTAAACTCATTTTACTCTCTATACTAGTTCTCCATCTCTCCAACTCCCTATTCTTTATTAATGCATCTATTCTTCTATCCCACTCCTTACCACTATAACATTCAACAATCCTCCTAACACAAGCATCCCACCTTTTATACAAGTATACTGACATAACTTCTTTATCCAAATCTTCTGCATTACCTTTCTCACCCGTCTTGTTGCCTGCCCTTTACTTGCAATCCAATTAAATACTATTTTGGCTATTTTTTATTAACCATAAACTGCAATCTACCGAACATTTTTCAATTTGCTTTTTGCATCCTTCATATAAAAACTTGACCATCCCATTTCTTCTTGAATTGCCTCCTTTGCTGTCCACATCTGTTTGAATCAGAGTATCGAGGTGCCCTCTACTGAGAACATTGTAAAATAACATTGTTGATAATATATTATAACGGTCATATAATAAAGTGAGATTTCCAGTCTTACCGTATCTGCCGACAGGGTGCCACTAGATCATTTGAACCTAGAAAATTTATAAAGTAGACAGATATGCGCTGTTAAGATCATGACCACCAGCCCTAGTCACTAGCTCATGAAGTAGCAGAGGTTTAAAACATTTATTTAATATATTTCCCTTAATAAAGAATAATAAAAACAATCACTAGATCACTGTCAGTACTAATAACACAAAAAATAACTTCATTTACATATATATAAATAATAACACAAACTTAAAAATAAGAATTATTATATAATAAAAAAATAATTATGTTTTATGTTGTTTCATTATCTTATTTTATTTACTTTTAACTTTAATTTTTAATCTTAGAATGTCGAGCATAGTTAGACCACCCAGACGATGCCTGTAAAAGATCTTCAAGGCACTTGACTCCAGGCTAAAGGTCCGCAACCACGTCAATGCTCGCTTCCATATTTATATATATCCGCAATCAATGCAATGTGCACATGTTAACATCAAACCACGCTGACAGGCATGTGCTTCTGAACAGTGTGATATTATTTGAAGAAACATGACCTTTGTCCAGTGCAGGAATTCACGACTGTCTGACAAAGGAATCATGCATGTAATATAAAGAGAAAAACACTACGTATGGATGGGAGAGCGGTCTAACTTGCTGAAGTATCGTCTCCATCCATAGAGCTGGAATGGGTCAATGTCACAGGAAATACATCTGCATCCATTGCAACAGTATGACTACCTCTTTGGGGTTATGCATTCAGTTGGACTCGTCACCCTTATGTGTTAACACACTTCATATTACATCGATGTAAATGTCCATATATCTCTCCACCAGCACTGACATAACTATGAAACAAATAGTCCGAAGTCAAAACCCCTAATTCAAATGAGGTTGAGTGGCTACCCACACTCAACTTACATTTAATTCAATTTATTAATTTAATTCTAAAAAAATCTTTAGTTTAAGGTTTTAAAATCATTTTACGATACTATTTAACCTACTTTTCCCTTCTTTTAAATTCAATAATGCACAAATAACGATATACGTTTCTATTTTTAAATTTAAGTTTGCAATCACAAACCCCTACCCTATTACGAACAGATATTTAAGCATGAATAAATAAAAGAAAAACAATACATATTTTAAGAGATTACGTTTCAAACTTTAGATAAGACTTTTAAAATTTCAAAGTTTATAAAAATAAAGTTCTGGTTTGATTTGGAAAGAAAGTCGATAGTTCATATTTAAATAAAATTAAAGTTCGGAGATTTTAGATTGAAGAGTTTATATTTCATATTTATAATTTATACTTTCTTTTCGCCATGCTCGTTCCTTTGCGACTAAGATCTGAGTTACGCAAGGGCCATTTCTTGCGGACGATGACGATTTTATGAAGATTTCCGAAGATATTTTATGAAGACAGTTCCAGTGGTTCAATCCTGGGATTCGTGGAGATGAAGGCTGCCTTCAGCCGATCGAACCGAAGGAAGCACGATGAAACAGATTACATTTTTGGTAACAGTGACAATATTTATTTTAATTTTTTAGCAACAATGAAATGAATTCAAAATTCTAATTCTCTCCTTAATTATTTTTTTTGGATTTCTTTTTATAGTCCTCAGGCACCTTATATCTGGAATGCACGGATCTATCAAACATATTTCATATCTATATTTCATTGGTTCATTGAGTTGGTCGCCAAGTAGATTTTGGGTTTGTGGCTAAGTAGATTTTGGGTTTTCCACTGAGGTCTGTGTCTCTATCTTTGGGCAGGAAAAGCAAGTCGTTTGTTTCTATTCCTCGACTCTTTTATCTCTTTCGTAATCATCTTTTCAATGGTCATTTTGCCCTAAGGATCTGTTTGTAATTTTTATATTTTAAGATTAAAAACTCACTTCTTTATTTTTTAAAATTAAAAGGTTTTTATTATATTTTATTTAAACTATAGAATCTTAGCTTCGATTCTACAATTTTTTTAAAGCTTGTCTTATTTTAATATTTAAATCAAACATATTAATAAATTAATAATTCGTTATTTGTGCATTTTGAACATTTGTGATTTTAATTCAGTTTTAGATATTTATAAAAACATTAAGTATTAAAATTTAAATGTAACGCATATATATATATCCCATTATAATATATATCAACCAACTTCTAAGTAGTTAATTGTAAAAGTACAATATTCATTAGATTGATCTATACCTTAACGAATCAATAAGCAAAAACAAATATTATCATAAATTTGTCATTTCTATTTCACTCTTTTGTAAATTAATCAATAATATCCCACAACTTCTCATTTGCTTCCAAAAACATCACCGTTTCTCTATTCTAGGACCAGCTACTGTAATCTTGAGTAGACAATGAATATCAGA
>JAQFVV010014365.1:0-39273 GCA_028023455.1 Epiperipatus broadwayi
TGAAATAGAGGAGGAAGAGATAATTTTTAAAACAGCAGACAAAGAATTAGTAAAAAAAACTTTACAAAGAAGAGTGATAACTTTTTCAACGTTCAATATTATGTGAAACATATGGAGTTAATGAGTCAAGGTCTTATGAATTTAATGAAAAAAATGGAAAAAGAGAGTTATACAAATAGTGTTAGGTTTGATTCTTTAAAAGAAGATATTAATATTAGATTAGATTCTTTGAAGGAAGATAATAATATTAGATTTGATTCTTTAAAAAAAGATATGAAAAATATGAGTATAAATATGGATAAAATAAAAGAAGATAATGATTCTATTAAGAATGAAATAAAAAATATGAATAAAAAAATGGAAGATAGAATGGATAGTATAGATATAAGATTTGATAAGAATGAAGAAGTAATTGAGTCTTTAAAATTAGAAATACTAAAAGTTGATGATAGAAATCAAGAAAGGTTGTGAAAGAGGATTTACGAGTTTTTCAGAAAACACAATCAAGTTAGTCTAAGAGATCAAATAGCCGAATCTATTGATCTAATAAAATCAAATACTAATAATTTAACCTTAAAAATTGAGGATTGCGTAAATTAAAAAGTTAATACTGAAATTGGTGATGTGAAGAACCAAGTTAGTAATCTCCAATGAAGATATCACTAAAGATGTTAAGAGTGTTATAATTCAGACAAAAAAGGACATAAAAAATGAAAGAAAGCAGGAATTAGGTAGAGAAATTGTAAGAAGTATAGATGTTGCAAAAGCAGTAACGGTGAAAATAAATACTCGATCAAAGTTGGAGAAAATATTAAAACGATTCAGAAGGATATAAAGGATTGCAGGAATGATAGAACAAAGTAATAACAGTTATGAAGAAATTTTAGACAAGAATCTAGACATTGGAGTCTAGTGAAAGAGCAAAAAGCGGTATGTGAAGCAAGTAGTTGAACAGATGGACTTAGAAGGAAAAATTTCAGCAAGTATATGATCAAATGGAAAAATGAAAAGTGATGTATAATGGCCACGGCAGAAATGCGTTACAGGAAAATAACAATAAAGGTAGTAAAGCGGTTATGTTGACTTATGTTGATTCCTTCACAAAATGGGCAATTATAGAATCGACTAAGCCAAGCAAGGGTAGTAATGGTATAATAATCAGACAGACATTACTCTTGTGAAGGAAATTGACTACATTAGACCAACTAGGTGAAGTAATTAGTCATGAGTGGTGTTCAAGTACTTTGAGGGCCTGGCTAAGTTTATAGAAAGTTAAACCATTTAAAGGGAATACATGCAGAAAATCCCTCGAGTTTCCTTAAACAACTTTGACGACTGTACTTCTATGATAAGTTCTTAATTCGAAAAGAGAAAGCAGCCGCTGTAGTGTAGTGCAATTCATTTATATGGAGTTGCTAAAAAGATTGTAAGTGAATCCCTGTTTTGTGAAGCCACTTAGACATATGGTGGATTTCAAATGCAACAAGTTATTAGTATTGGAGCTTGATGGCCAGACAACAGGTTTAGTCCGTATCAAATTACCTGCAAGACAGCAAGTGGCCAAAGAGTAAAGTGCAGCTACACAAGTTTTTCATGTAGAAGTCAAGCCGTCTTGCTTGAAGACTTTGGACTCGATTATCCATTATTCTGAGGGACAAATTGATTCGGAATAAAGTACAAAGTAAAATAACTTGCCCAAAGCATGTGGAACAGTTGTTAATAGTTGCTGCTCGTGGACCGAACAATTGAGAGAGTCTCCAATTATTGGATGCTCTGGAAGTACTGCAGAGCTATCTCTTATTGATAATCAAGCTTAGAGTAAATAGGATAAAGATAATTACCTTCCAATAATAGTAAGTCTTTAAAGTGTCCATACTGGTATCGTAAATCTTCTGGAGGCGTTAGAGGAAGTTTTAATTGGTAAAGGTAAAGATAAGACAGTCTCCATATGCTTTAAAACAGTGCTATACAGTACAATGCAAATAGGGATAGAAGTGATGAT
This sequence comes from Epiperipatus broadwayi, assembly GCA_028023455.1. Lineage (NCBI taxonomy): Eukaryota > Metazoa > Onychophora > Udeonychophora > Euonychophora > Peripatidae > Epiperipatus > Epiperipatus broadwayi. The sequence continues at coordinate 2,003 of JAQFVV010014365.1, forward strand.
TTGCATAATCAGCCTTCTACAAGTGGTGTGACCACAATTCTGAAGAGACCAGCTAATAAAACTGGTAGTAAAAAGTTGAATTAGAAAAGAGAAAGAAAATTAAAGTTTAGATTTAAAGAAGAATATATTTAATAATTAAGACAGGTAATTCTTAAAGAAGATATGTGTTTGATAATGTGTTATGGCATTATATTATTTTTTTTTTTGGGCTTTGTAAAACGAACATAAGACATTTCTATGTTAGCAACTTTTCAAAGTAAAGGCAGAAAATACTTTGATGTTAACTCCACACTAGATGGAAAAAGTGGACGTATAATGCAAGGTGAATTTAATTCCTTTTCCTTCTGATGTGTGAGTTACAATCTTAAAAATGTTGGTGAATAGATATTTTAATGTCATGTTTAAATATAATGCTTGACATAGAGAAATAATTTTATTATATAATAAATTAGCATAGTGAATAAAATTTTAGTTGAAGAAATTTACAAAATATGTAAATGACAGTTTAAAAAGAAATAAGTTTTGTCAGAATGACTAAATAAAAGTGGAATTAGCTATTACAATAGATGTTTTAAAGCAAAAAGCTAAATAATAAGAGTTAGAGATGTAAAACTCATATGTTTAAAAAGTACTTATAAGTGGATCTTATGAAGGATTAATGTATAATATGGTAGTGATCATAAAATTGATTAATCTTATGGATCAGGTTAATCTTTAAAAGAGAAATATGTAGATTTGTTAAATGATAATCTATAAGATTGCTAATGAAGTTAGCATTAAGTTATATAAATAAAATACATAGAGTAAGTTAAAATATAGTATTAACTATAATAATATGTATTTTTCGTAGCTTATGTAAAGGTACATTTAAAAGAATTTAAATACTTGAGATTTGTAGAAATATTAGAGAAATGAAGGTAACCTAATTAAAAGATAATGAAGGAGAAGTGAAACTTAATCCAGTAAAGTAAAAGAAAGTCATTAGTAGTTTATTTGAAAGTGTTTTCTTAAAGTGAGATTTAAAATGATATTTCAATGCTTTATAAAAACTTTGTGATAGAATGATTTATTATAGTGTTTAGATGATAAGAAAGATAAAATTGATCAATGTGGAGTAAAGATGATAAAGATGAATGTTAAATTTAAAATTTTATCCCGTAGGAGGGGAATATGTGCCCTTTTATATGGGTCACCATTTAAGTTTTGTGCTAATCTAATAGAAAATTTTAAATTTAAGAAGTATTTTAATAGTGTGATGTTGACTTTGCTTGTGGTAATGTTACCATAAGTTTAATTAAAGCAATCTATGAGTGTTTGATATGTGAATTGTGTTGATATTGAGAAAGTATTTAAAATGATGATGATTATGATGTAATACTGCATTAATATGTTTAATAACAAATATTTGAAGCTAAAGTATTTAAAAGACAAGTTAAAATTAGACAAAGATATTTATTTAATTTAAAATATATGTTAAAAGTGAATAAAAATATTTTAAATTATAGTATTTAAATTGAGATTAATATTTGATTTTAATCATATCAAATAATTATTTTAAAATCTGGGATATTAATATCTTATTTATTTTTAAAAATAAATATTTATTTTAAAAAAGCAATTGTTAAGTTTATTTTTAGACAAGCGTTTCTTGTGTTATAAAGAACAGATGTTATACACACATGCGTGGAAGTTGTCTAATAAAGTTGCATAATTATTTTAAAAAATCATGTTATGAAATTTATAAATAATACGTGGGTTATCACGAGATAAAAATAAAAGATAGTAATGTAAAATATTAAATCTGATTTTTAAAAATATTGTCTTAAAAATATAACGTATTTAAAAATATTTGATTTATTTTAAATGATCTTATAAAAGTTAAAATTTAAATCAAGTGAGAAAGAATATTTCAAAAGAATATTTGATAGATTTGAATAAACGATAAAATTATTTTTAAATGTGATAATATTAAATAAGTTATTATTTTATTTTAATAGTGTGTTAGTAAATATGTAAATAAGCTAGAAAATTTGATTGTTTAAATGTACCAATCAGATAAGGAGTTTCTAGCAGTATAAAAGCTGGATTCAATTGTTGAGGGGGGCTCTCTGTAATTAAATTTCTAAGTTAATCGTGCTATTGAGAAAATAGCCAAGTAAATTTATAAACGCTCTTAAAATCAGTTTTAAAATCATAAGAGTGTTATTGTATATAATTTTATAATTTTTAAATGATAAGTATGCAGTAGAAACTTAATAATTCCCTATTAGTCTTCTCAATATCGAAACTCAATTTACGTACAAATAATCATGGAAACATCACATATCGGAGAAATATATCAGAAACTTTATGCTAGAGAAATAATAGACGCTGGATTAGTACATAAAACTACGAGATGGAGAAAAGTAGTATTTTGGACTATAAATAGTTTTAAAAGTTTAAATTACTATTGTCTATTATAAATAGATATTTAAAAGAAATATGAATACTTCTATAGAAAGAAAGTATTTTTGTAGATTTTAAAAGATTAAAAGTATATCTTAAGTAAAGATATAAGAAGTAGTAATTTTAATAAATACTTGCCTTGTTAAGTCTTTGTGCTTAAAAGACTAAATATTGACGATTTGAAAAGGCAAATAGATTATAAATATGATTATTTAAAATCGTAATATAATAGAAGTACTATATTGAAGTAATCTAAACGCTGGACGTTATAGATGGAGAAATTAATTTTACCTGAATATGTTAATTATAAATGCGCAAGTAATACATGGATGTCCAAATCAAGTCAAACTAAACCAAGCAAGCCAAGTTGATTAAAGTAATTTAATGAAAATAATATATAAACTATAAATTAGTTTAAAAATAATAACTTTAAAAATAATATTTTATGAAGAACTGGATCCAGAAAGAACTTATAAACTATTTTTTTTAATTTTATTTGTTTTCTTATTGGAACTTTTTTTTTTTAAAAAAAAAAAAGAACGTTATCATTTTATTATAAACTTTCAAGAAACACGTGATTCAACGGAACAGGAAATAGTGTTCTATTGACTTTGTACATAGGATTTATTAGAACTTTTATGGTAGAACAAAAGTCGTCGCTGGAATACGTAATATAATCTTTTATTTTATTTATTTAACATAAAATTTAAAATATTATTAAACTATTTAAAAGTAGGTTAGGTACATTTATTAAATAGTAACTTAAAAATAATATAATAATTAATTATATAAATTTATTTTTATAATTAATATAACACGGAATATTCTAATGAATGTTTATGAGTGAAAATGTGAATGATTTTTATTTTATGAAGCTGCAAATTCCAAAGAATGCTGGGTAGCAGATTGGACATTATTATTATTATGGTAAAAATATTGTATAATGATTTTTAATGAATTTAATATGTTTTTTTCTTTAGATCAACTGAATATTATGTTGTTGTAGAATGAATGGATAGATATTTTATGAAAACACATACATTATATTGGCAACGAACTTTATTAAAATATGCATAAGTTTTAATCTATAATATCAACAGGATACAACATTGCGTAAGAAGCTTAGAAATAATTATATGATTCTTTCATAAATAAATTTTGATATTTTATTATACTATAGTATTAGAATTATATTTATTCTTTATTTAGGTAATTATTTTATTATTTACAAGATAAGAATAGATTTGAAAAGACTCTATTTTTTTTTTTTTGTATTTTGTTTCATTAAATAAATTAAGTTACGTTATGGGTAGAAGCTTATATTTGGATTGAAGTTTATTAAGTATAGACGATGTAGTATAGGTAATTTGGATGATGAATATTTTATTTAAAGTTGATGTTTGTTTTTCCGGAAATTTTAGATAAAGTTTAGAATATGTTTTATAGATAGAAATTATTAGAAAGGATTAAAATAACACATAAAGTAAAGTAGTGATTTTTTACATAGAAAAGAATCATAGAATTTATCTAAGGTAATGCTTTATGAATTTGAAATTGATAAATGATTTAAATAATAGTTTTTGAACAGTACAGATATGTAATGCATATTTGATAAAACATATAACAGGAATTACATTAAGTAAAGTATAATTACAGTTAATTATTTGTTTTACATTACAAAGATACATTAATTTTATAAAGCTATTAAGCAATGCTAATAATAAAGTAGATATATGATGATACATTATAAATGGTAATACTTAATTAATGTAATTATTTAATAGGTAGAGCTACATTATGTACACATGCTACATAAATAGTCTTGACATATATTGTTATTTGTAGTAATTAAAGTACACTATTATTTATTAAATCTAAATTTTTTGAAAAACATACTGTAATATTATAATATGGCATTTGAAAGAATGTATAATTGCTTATGAAGTACATGATTTAATAACAGTGTAAACAGATTGTATTATTATTTTCTTACTTAATTCAGTTTATATTTGTTTTCTTAAGTTCTAAAACTGTAAATAGTGTAAATAAATTTTATTTGACGTTATTGTAAATAAATTTGTTAATTTGTTTTAAAAGTGTGTCGAGTTTCATTATTTTTCACCACAGTATTTTGACATCAGATGATTTGAAATAAACATAATATTTGCACAAAATGAATTTGTTATTATTACTTAGAATTGAATACCATATTTGCTTAACATTATTTTATAAGAATTGATTGACATGAACATAAATATTACCATGGTCATAGAGTAATTATAATGCACATTATAAGAATACAGTATTGTTTATTGCCACATATTATTAATTATAAGATTTTGATTTATTCTAAAATGAAGATACCATATGAAATAAAAGATATACATAGGATTGTTTATTCATTTAATGATTGATTATATCATAGAAATAGATGAGATTAAATTACACTTTAAGATTAGTATTATTTATTATTATTATTTAAATAAGTTAGGTGTATTTAAGTTTGATATAAAATCCCACATCATACTTATTTACATGAGTTATTATTATTTTAAAACAGCTTAGAAGAACCTGAGATTATTTAATTATATGTTAAGTTAAAAGTTAGGAATTATTTTAGTATTATTAAAGATAATTATTTCATTTAAAAGTCATAAGAATGCTATAGATGTAGTGGTAAGATGATAAGGTAGTAGTAGTATTCTTATGCCATTAAGACGGTATCTAGGGAGATATTGACTCAGTGTAAATCTGCTTATTACTTTGTAACTTTACTTCACAGTCTCATAATTTTATTAAATACTTATTTAATTAGTATAATCTAAAACTATATTGATTTTGATAATTGATAATAAATTTAATTAAGATATGATAATATAAAAGTATATTAAAGATAGATATGCAAATTTTAATTAAGCATAATAATGTAACTGAGCTAGTTGTATTTTAAACTATTTTATATATCAAGAAGTAAGGGTACAAATATATATATATATATATATATATATATATATATATATATATATATATATATATATATATATATATATATATATATATACAGTTAGGTGCTATACAAAGATTTATGCCAATGAAAGATTTAGTATTCAAATGTCATAGATATAGTGGAACCACAGTTTATATGAATGAATTCTTTAAACAAAAAAAAAAAAAAAACATCTCTATCATCATCTACGTGTACATTAAATAGATCCACATGTTTAAAGATTTATTAAAAATTTAAAAGAAATTTTCAGTATATTTTTATAAATAATTTTTTGTTATAAAAATTATTTTGAAAATGCAGAGAATTCTCATTAAATTTCTAACATGTATATATGCATTAAAATATTGATAGTGTTAACAAATTCATTTCTATTAAATAAAACTAGGATTTAATTTCATAAAGTAAAATATTAAAAAGTTTACTAAAAAAAAGACACTTTATAGAAAGATTAGATTTTTTTAATATCTACTAACATGAATGTTTAAAGATTTGTAATACAAACAAACTATATCTGTAAGATTTGAAATACAGGCATTCTTATACTTGGATCTTAATTGTAAATATAGGGAATTTAAACTCAGACTTTCAAGCAACCTTCACTATTCACACTATCTCATACTACTGATATACATGACCATACAGGATGTAGAAAAGGTAAATAATCACCAATACACATATTTTGTACAGAACTAGCACTCATCAGTTGGTCTTGATTATCATCTCGCATACCTATATATAATCAGTGCTCAGTTTATATTAAGACAGCAAATCTTTACTATTTACTATGTCTTTGTAAATACTAGATAACATTATAAGAAAAAACAATAATAAATTTTACCAATTAAACAAATAAAAATAACAATGTTGAATTAAACTCAGAATTAATAACAAAAATCTCAATTATTGTTAATATTTCCTCCAATCATATTCCATAGTTTCTTTACAAAATTTACAACAGATGAAAAAAAAATATATACTATAAAAATTAATATTAAGTTGTTATGTAATTATTTAGAATCTATATATAACTATTATAAAAGTATGCAAAATGTTTATAAAAATGTATATCTTCTTATACACAATATATTATTGTGGAACTAGGATGTTTTGTCTAATATAAATATGGTATGCTTGAATATTATTGTCGTAAGATTATAACAAATCATCATAAATTTGTATTAGTAATATATGTAATACTTATTATCTTTATTGTTGTATTTCTCTTTGGTAAAGAACTCATTATATAACTACTGCTGATAAAACAAATTATTTTATCGTTCAGATATTTCTACAGCATTTAAAAACATTATTAAATAATTATTATATATATCTCTATTGCAGGAACAATTAAATTAATATTATTTTTTCATTTTTAACAAAAAATAAAAATTTTAGATAATAAAATATTTTATTTATTAATTTAAGTGCTCAAAAAATGCAATGTTATAAATCTAATGTTAAGAAGAGCATTAAAAACTGGACTATGAATTACATTTTGAAGATTTAGTTTGCATAGTTTAAGTTTCTTGTCAAATGTACTTAGAATGTTTTTTCATCATAATCAGTTTATAGTTATAATAAATAATACTGCATCAAATAATAAAATAAAAAAGTCAAGTCCTAGTGTTCCCAAATCCATTTTCAACTAAAGAGAGTTAAATAAATCTCAATTTATTCAAATTAAATGCTCAACTCATCTCTTTGAAGTTTAAATATCACACTATCTGTGAATACATATTTATACAATTATTTATTCTTATTTATTAAAATAATTTATTGCTAAACACTATCATTAAAAAATAAGCTTCTTAAACATATTAATTACACTCCACAATTAAATAAATTTAAAGATGTTTCATATTTAGCATGTCTTTTTGCAAGACATCAAAATATTTTTAGTTAGCAAATCTTAGCACTGTAAATTAAAATTAAAAAATGAGAATCCAATTTATAAATAAGTTGTCATACTTAATATAATAAATGCAGTAATAATTTTCATTTAATTCAGATATGTTTTCCTCACAAAGAACAACTAAATCTACTCTTAATTAAGTAACTAGAACAGAAATTAAAAAGTTGTGTTGTCCAATTAGCATAATTCATGATACTATAGATATGTAATGAAAAAATATATAATTCATTTTAAAATATTCTTATAATTCATTCAAGTATCTTGGATCCACAAAATTTTGAAGTTTTAATATAATGTTATGCTTGTGATTTTATCATTTAACCTCATAAGTTCTATCATTATCCCTCTTTAAAAAATGATATAAAAATAAAAGTCTTTCAAAAGTTTTATATTAGGAAGAATAAAAATTAAAGTTTCATTTTGAGTATCTAACTATAAAGCCATATTTAAAACTTACATAGAAGCTAAAAAATGGTGATTTTAGAATTTATGGAGCATCACAGCTGGCTACTGGCATAAGTTGAAAAAGTGAAAAAAGTTTAATATTTTTGAACTAATGCTCCAATTTCCTGAAAATCTTTTCTGAAACAAATCAATAAATCTAAGCAAATGGAAATGACTAAAATTACTTTATTTATTCCAACTCATAGATAAAATGTTTCAACAATCAAAATTACTGTAGGATAATTAAAGATTACCCTTTTTTGAAATCTGACATAACTTCAATTTTTTTTTTTTAAAAAATGTATAAGTATTCATTTAGAAAAAATTTAAAACATTGACCTTTTTTTTTCTTTTGGTTGAGTGACTTATTTTTATTATACCAAGTGTAATATATCTCTTTTCAACACATAATTCACAAAAATATTTCATCCCAAATCTTCTTAATATCAAAAGTTAAAACAGTATATAAGAATATAATCATATTATATGGTAACATGCATTCAAAAACATACAGGAAGTAATTTTCTGAGATGGGATTTATGTACTTATATATCTTCAATGTATCATACAATCAATCTGTCTTATCATCAACCTATTTATATATGAATATCTCCAATCATAATTATGTATATGCAATAGGTATATTGCTCAACAGAGAAATAAAAATAAACCTCATGCATTAATTAAGACAACTTAATCATGATCATAGTATTTTTCATAATAGTACTTTGATCAAGCAATAATAACTTGATCATTAGTTAGCCAACGTAATTTCACATATGCTAGTTTGTATAGAAATTGTGGACTTAATCAGTGAAATAGTTAATAGCTTCCACTCTCAAATCAAATTGCTTTAGATATCAAGCGTTGTTGACCTAGTGGTTAGCATAGCTGCCTTCCAAGCAGCTGGCCTGGGTTCGCTTCCCAGTCAACGCATGACATATGAAAAAAAATGCTTTAGATTCACCTATATATTTAGAAATTAGGTTGAAGATAAGAGTGGCCACTCTTGTCTTTTAAAGTCATTAATCTTGTGTTTAGATTTGTAGAGGACCCTATTGTCACATTTTAGGCGCATAGTCTTAAGGTTATAGCCTTAATATATATTACTTATAACTTATTATAGTATTTGAGCTAGTCTTTGCATTATTAAAATCTAAAACAGTATAGATATTATCATAATGAGATAAAACGATTTTAAAAACTTTTTTTTTTTAAAAAAAACCAATTATAAAAAATGTGATAATTTAATTTTCTTGAATACTATTTGATTAATTTTTATCTCTTATAATACGTTAAAAATCTTGGACACATTCAAGTCAAAAAGTCTCCACCAGGAATAAAAAATTTAAATTGCAAATTTGTATTCACAGCGTTATCAAAAACACATTCGCCACTTGAGAAAAGATTTTTCATCTTTATCATGGCCAATCATTTTCAATATGCAAAAACATTGAATATAAATATAAATGGTGAGAGAGATTGTAATTATAAAACCAAATATTTGGTTTTAATAAATGTGATAAAAAACAGCATCTACTAACTTATTAAAAATTATATTCACACACAAATGTGTACAGTTATTAACGCGAAATATGCATTCTCGCCACTATAGCGTTACTTTAATTATAACGTTATTGCATTAATGAGTATTCTTAAGTTTTTTAATATTAATATATTTATTTCCTCATAATCCTATTTTAGTGTCATTTTAATAACAGAGATAAATAATAAAGGTATTCATAAATTATTTTATTGATCTACAGACGCGTTACTGAAAAGACATGTAAAAAGTACTACCTCCAAATTCAATAAAATTTTAATGATTATTGATGACTTCATAAGAGATTTTAAGAGGAAAAAAATATTGTTAATTATAAAACATGATTAAAATAAATGTATTAAAGAATTCAGAAACACTTATCTAATCATCTTAAAAACACTGTTGATTATATAAGATAGTCAATAAAAGTTTAGTAATGCATTTTAACCAAACCAATTCAAGGATTTTTAACTATAATTAGAACATTGTAACACAATATATTAATATGCATGATAATTATTTGGAAATGATTCCTTCCAGGTAAAACTATAATTTTTTTCCAGTTATCAGTCAGGCATAAAAAAATTTTCAGATATCCACCTCATAGATAGCCAGCTAAATATTTAATGTTAATCAGTAAATAGATGATAAGATATTATTATCAAAAAGATAAAATAAAAAATGAAATTGCTCAGATCTTCACCCTGATAATTGCCAAGGCTGGAGAACTAAAAAAATATCTATTGATTTAAATAAACTTGTAATATATATTTTGATTGATTTAATACTCACTAAACATTTCTTTACATAACAATACAAGAAGTAATAAAGGATGGCTATTCTTTTATTGCACATATTGTCAAATGCTGAGCCTAGAAAGAGATCAATTATTCATAATAATAGTCACTTCAAGAAAATAATCTCAATTATTACACGGTAGTATCTTATATATATATATATATATGAAGATGTTGATGCCCGAGGATGAAATGTATAGAGTAAAAACAAACAGGAATACAATGTGGAGACAAAGGGGACTTTTTATTGAATCCACACAATATTTAATTTAATTAATTGTTTAATATGCTAATAATGTCTGAATTTCAATCTAGCCCAAAAATAATAACAATTAAAATTATATAAATATACATAAGAAATGCTTGTTGTAATTTAAATAAACATTTCATCATAATATATCCATCTTCTATATCTTATCTAAGTGTATATTATCCATTCCATGTATATCCAGTGTGTGTGTGTTTTGATACTACCTTGCAACTGTCAGTTAGGCAACTAGACTAAACTATATATCTTTAACAACCATATCGCCCATTATCCATTCATCTTTGACAATAGATCAATGTCTCAGGATTATAATCTATGTAATACAAGGCAAATTAATTCAGTTATTTCTATGCAACAAGTAAGTTTTATTATCTTAACAAAAAAAATACAAAGTTAGATTTATACAAGCTTTTCAATAAATATTGATAAATGCTACAAGAGAAAGCATTTAAAATCTCAATCTAAAACTATCCTTATCCCAAACCAGTTTTGAGCTAATGGTTCTCATCAGTGACATGCAAGGACATTTAGACACTAGAACTAATATTCAAACTCAAGTGCAGCATCTATGGAATACTTAACTATTAAGTAACAAATCTGAAATTTTCAGACACCTATACATCTTCAAATCCAACTATTTAACTTAAATAGCTATGTGGGACTGAACTAAATTCAAATACACCATATATTAATAGCCTTAGCAATATGACATAGCCAAAGCCTTAAAAACCAAACCATAATATTAAGGAAACTAAGTCATATATCATGTGACTTAATTAGCTTGTATTACAAATGTAATGTAATGAGCATGCTAATACCTCTAAACAAGCTTTTCAATAAATGCGCCAAGAGAAAGCATTTAAAACTAGAATTATCCCTATTCCCAAACCAAATTGAGTTAATGGCTCTCATTAGTGAAGTACTAGGGCATTTGCAAATGAAAACTTAATTAAATCACATGATATATAAGTTAGTTTCTCTACTATTAAAGATAGATTTAATGAATTAAATTAAAGATATTTATTACAAAATAACAACAAAAATGATTAGATTTAATATTCATCTCTAGTGTTTTATGATTTACTTAAGATTTACATTGAGTATCTATTTACAGAGGTGATTAAACTAAATAAGTAGTATTTATCTTCAAACCTTTAAAAAAATAATAAAATGCAAATAATAGCAACAAATATGAGTGTGAATCAAATTACCATGTATAAAATAGTATAGATGTGTGTGAATCAATGTAAGAAAATCAGATTGTCTTGCATAAGAGATTACTGTATCATTTATCTTTACTTTCACTAATACAAGGAATCAACAATCATGTTTAAGTAGTTCAGATAGAAATAACTAGTCATCACTTTTTAAAGTATGAATTTTATCTATCTAAATCAACAATTAATGCATAAACATTTTCTGTATGCACATACAAAAAAAAAAAACCTCAAAGTTTTCGTGTCAATGGTGAAATCTCTAGCTCAGATCCATTTCCTTTGTAACTCTAAAACTCTAAATACTATTTTTTATTTAACAACTATTATATATTTCGAAAATAACCTATAAATCGAGTAGTTTTCTGCCCTATCTAGTGTGGGATTCCCCTTTTGTTAAGATTCGCTTAGGAAAATCAACACATGCAACTTAATAAACATATATAAAAAATATAAATAAAATCGTACAAGCTAAAAGATTACATAATTTTATTTATTGTTGACAATTAAAATAATATTTATTTTTTTCAAAGTAAATGAGTTATTAGAATTCAATTTAAAGATATACATATATACCAATTATAATTAAATGTTATGAATTTAAATTTACATAAATAAATATATAAACAAATTGGAATGAGCAATTGATATTGTTGAATAATGTGAATGATGTAAAGTCAAGTGATTCTTGAACTTCATATTGTTAGCAAATAATAATGCAACTTAAGATGTGTGTATTCAATATAATTTTTATATAATCAATATTAGTAACAAGTATGAAAATATTAAAATTATTAAGACTTGAAATAAGGATTCTATTATATATCTATATATTGTTCTTTCATGGGTATAAAATGCAGGTGTGGAATTCCTGCTTCTTTGTATTGATAGAATGATATGCATGCTTGCAGAAGGGTATTCCTGCTTTTATTATAAAAATAATGATATTCATATCCTTTGTTTATTTATATTATGATATTCAATAGATTGTAGTGGAAGAACAAGTGCATAATGATTTCTTAACTGCATGTTAGTGTGTATTTGCTTAATATATTTTATGGGTATACATATTTATGCATGAACTCAATGGAGACAGACATAATGTTGTTATAAACTAGAGATGATGAAAAACCTAGTTACATCTAGCTGATTATATTTTAGATGTTATGAGTTATATTAATGTATTTTGCATGCATATCTTTTCTTTGCCTTTTCATAAAAAATGATTGTATGATATAATAACAAGTTATAATATTACTGTTGGTAATAAAGTTGCATTATTGCAGATAACATGTATAATATGACAATATGCTTGTCATTAATTTTAAAACCTGTCTATGGATCCTATGGATACATGAATTGAGTGATATCATGTAAATTCATGTTTACAAGATACAATAAAGTAGAATAATATTTACAGTGTAAAAATAGAATTACACATAGTAATGAAATTTATAGAAACTAAACAAGAAAAAAATAAGATTACACATAACAATAAATTTAATATAAAGTTAAACATTAAGTCCTTACTGTAAAATAGTGAATAGAATCTCATAGCATTATATTTTTAACAATAATAAAAAATTAATATTTGGCTTTGTAATATTCTTTTTACTTATCAATTAAGTTATTATGACTTACATGCTACCAATATGAAAAGCAAAATATCTTCTTAATTTTAAATATTTTATGTACCAAATGAAATTAAAATTCTAGATAATTTTCATTAAATAATAATGTAAATATTTGAATAGGTGGAATAAATATTTTTAAAAGACAGAAAAGAATAAAATGATATGCAATTTCTTTTGTTCTTTCTCTTTATTAATTTTAATTATTTATCAGCATTAATTTTACTTTTGAAAAATATATTTAAAAAAAGAAATTTTCTCTTCAGTAAATAATTTCATAAATTTTATTTCTAACTTTTAAAAGAAATAAATAGTGTTTAAAAAATGAAAAAAAAAAATTATCGTTTTGTTAAATTTTGTTGTAAATAATTAGTTGTTTTTTCTTCTTTTCTCTTTATCTTTTTCCAAAAAATAGCAGCATTTTCAAAATCAGTGTAATTAATCTGATTTTTTTCTTTTGGCAAAAAAAAATTAATTACATTAGATTTTTTTAATTAATAGAAAAAGACAGAAAACATCTAAACAATGTTTTTTTTTTTTGTAAAAATAAACCTAATTAGTCAGTGGTTAACTTTATCATGTAGGAGAAATGATTGTGATTGGTTTTACATAGTTTTGTTTAAAAAATAGTGATATGGGTCAATCAGTTGACTTCAGGGTTCTGCAAGAGGCAATCAGTTCTGGACTCAGCTTCTAAAGAAGATAGAAATCTTTACTAAGGTGTTAAAAAGTCATTCTTAATTCAGCTGCTAAAAAAGCAGATGCAGAAATTCAACTGTTTAAAAATGTTCCCTACAATGAAAACAATATACTAAGTTTAGCTAAAGTTAAACATTATCTACATCCATATAACTAGCCTCACTACAAAAATGTAAAAGTAAAGAAAAATGCCCCTGAAGTAATCACCAACAAAACCATATCTCAATCTAAAAACATGAATGTCTTTATGTTAGCCTGATTTGAAAAATTTATTGAAAAGAAAAATGGATAAACCCATCTGTGTTAGCCTGAAATATTATATTGCAAAATAAATAAAAAAACAACTATGTCCAGTAATAGTATAAAATGAAAAGCCATCAAAAAAAAAACCTATATGGAAAAGCTGAAAATTGTAAATGCAAAACAGGATTCCTAAAAGAAAGTAAAACAATAGTTAAAATATATTTTCTTTAATGTGCCCATTATACCTAAATTTATAAAGTTTTAAAATAAATTAACAATTGTATTATTAGTATTTTTTCAATTGAAACATGTTTTTTATTCATGTGATTTTTTTCTTTTCAAAATTATAAAGAGTATTTTTAGTAATTTAATTTTTATTAAATTTGACATTTTTAAAATTTTATTCATTTATTCCCCTCCCCCTTATCTCTGACTAAAAATACTTTTTTTTTTCAATTTTACTTACTCCTGAAAATAAAATAACTCAATGAAAAAAAAGGTTAATTCAATTAATGAATGAAAGTCAAATGGTTAGATTTATGTTTATATAAAATTATACTTTTAATAAGATTGTATAAATTTAAATTTCCATAATTTTGTATTTTGATCGTTTATGTGATTACTGACAATCGCAGAGGGAAACTTCTACGTAACCCAATAGTATTCATCATAAGATACTTGCATTGTCACCAATAACTTAAAAGACATCCGAATAAATACATTTTAGATACTCACCGTAAGGTATCATTATTTATCGAATGTCTATATATTTTGATCAAATATGAAAACCCAAACATACTTAACCGATAACCAATCCATGCAAGCGTCTATAAACAACTTAAATTTAATGCATTTTTATTTAGGGTCAAGTATGAATAGACCACATAGATTTGCATTTGAAAATAAAATATTCTATCCCTATTTAACCTTAGGCTAAAATTCGCAGTCAAACTGACATCAATCCATCTGATACATCGATGTATTCAATGTAATACGGAATACGGCAGCACCAAAAAGATTAAAAGAAGATATTGACTCTCATTAGATAGGAATATTACTTCTATCCAATGAGAAGAACAATAAAAAAAAACTCCATAGAAAGGAACTGCGCTCTGCGTCTTATAATTCCTTCCATAGGCAAAACGAGAGAGTGCGGCGTATGAAGCGATTCTGCCAGTAGCGAATCTCCGATTACATCTACTAACTACATCAATATATCCAATCCATTGACCCAATCTAACAACGACACAAATAACTTAAGATTACCCCTCCCCTAATATAACTTTACAAATCTATACAGCCATTCACGCCCGACTTAAGTTTAACATTTATATAATTAATTTAACGAAAAACAAAAAAAAAATCATGATAAAAACTTAAAGAATAAAAAAATAAATAAATGGAAATGATTTTACATAAATAAGAAAAAAAAACATCAAATAACACTATTAATAAAGAATTTAGTTTGGTCAGATAGGATTCTATTGCATCATTTAATAAAAAGTTTTAAAATTTAGAGTTCTTATTTTTTCAAGTGAATATAAAGTTCTTACGATTTTTAACACGTCCAACTTTATCCGTTGCTTGCCATGAACGTAAATTCCCACGCCGTCCTAAGATTGATATCCATTTAGCCGTTGTTTTATTTATTCATTCGGAGGTTTTTTAATTTAGTTGGTCCTCAATGTAGGAAACGATAGTTCATTTCTCCTTTCTTTAACAACTGAAAGAATTGACCGTGCATCTGTCAATTCCTCCAACTCCGTACTACTACATATAGTCACATCGTAATAATCAATTTCCAGTCACTAATTAATAATTTCCAAACTTGTCCTTTTTATATTAATGTGAAGGATTGAATTTACATTACGTCACCAATGCGATGGTCCTTTCACTGCGGTCCGATTCCATAGGGATTTCTTCTTATTTGCTAACAGTTTCTAATGTTTTCCTATCTGACTGATGTTTTTACATTTAAATGCCCAAGGCTGGTTTACATTTAACTAATTAACAATCATTTCCATTTCTGATTAATTAACCTGTTTTCCAAATCAAAGATATATTTAAAGATAAATTTAAAGATATAATTTTATTTCCAAATCTTTTTAAAATTTAGTTTTAAAATACTTTTTCTTTAATAAAGTTTTATTTTAATAATTTTTCATTATCTGTGCGATTTAATATATAAGAGTTTAAGATGATATTTAATTTCAATTTTTAATTCTTAAAGACAATTTTTAAATGCGAACTTTTTAATTTACTTTCATGTTTAATAAATAAATAAAAAAAACAATGTAACGAACGTCTGTGCTCGTTACAATTCTTTTCATAAATTGCTCAACTACAATATTTGTGATTCCATATATATGATCAAAAAATTTAAATGACTAAGATGCATCAGCTAAAAGTTTTTTTTATCACACACAACTTTTTTCTTATGCTTAGGGTATGAATTTGGACTGCACTTCTAGTTTCCAGAGCTAAAACTGGCAAGATAATGCTAACCAAATAAAATGTTTATTGTTATATTGATTTGTTTTATTAACCCTTCATGCTCCAAATATGGATTTTTCTTTCATAAATTCTAGTATGCACATCACTGAGCTACAAGATTTAAACCTACTATTCTTTAAATTACTTTGAAATGACTTTTTAATATCTTACAGTAAATACTTTAACTTCAATTATCCAAATTTCTTATAAATACATGAAATACTGGGGTAGGGGTGCCACATGACATTTAACTATCGAAATATCAGATTAAACACAATCGTTCTATTTAATTGATAAAAGTTGCAAAACAATTTTTTCTTTATTCAATTCTTAATTCCTCCACCTATCTATTTAATCATTAGCACAGATCATGTGCAGCTATTAATAAGTATGAAAAATAAATTGAAAAATTAAGTTATAAACTAATTCAAGTAATGGATTCTGCATAAGCAGATTATTTAGAATGGTGGAAAACATGGAAATTTTATTACAATGCTTATACGTGACACCTTATTATCACTCAAAATTTACCAATGTTTCAATTTTATTGAAATTATAACGTACAACTTTATAAGTTAGTGAACACATCATCACCATTATTAAAAATACTGTATTAAGCCAATATTTTTTTTTAAAAAAAAAACAAATTCGTTTTTATTTATTTTTAATTGTTTAATCAATCACAGTATTTCATTTTCAAAACACAAAATTGGTGAATTTGAAAAAAATTTTCAAATTAAAGTAATTATTCTAATAATAATATTCTATTAATCTTTGTTGTAGATATATTTTTAAAAATAATGACATTCTAAAAGCTTTGAAATATGTAATTTTTTTTTATATATCCCAATCATGATTCTATCAAAAGAATAATCAACCGCAAAAAAAGTGACCAGGAAAAAAAATCATTTTATATTATGTTCATCATTTCTTTTTCTTCTTCAATTATTAAACGCTAGTGTTTTTTTTTTTTTTTTGCTGTAGCTTCAGATAAGTTTTAGATGTCAAAGAAATGTTAAATTATTAAGATTATCCGACGCCTTCAACAACTTTCATATTCGGTCACTCAGAATACAGATTTTCCATTCTAATTCATCAGGTGAAGATAATTGTCTTTCTGCCGCCTTACTGCACAATGACTTCAGTTCAGACCAAGATGAACGTCACTGTTGAGATTTAAAAATAACTTCACTTCAAAGCTTCATTCCTTTTGCAACTAGAATATCAGTTTTCGTTAATTACTTTAACTCCAAGAAACCATGCATGTTTTAAAATATAATATCAAAAAACAAAAAAAAAAAATGGTGTCATTATTGTAGTGATGCAGTAACTAGACGCAGTAAAAAGATCAGCTACTCCTACAAATAAAGAAGTCAAAGTTGGAGAATGGAGAAAATTGAAGCCTGTCCATTAAGGTTTGAAGCTTTGTTAACTTAATATAAACCAGACTCTGATTATATATGTGTGTGGGAGATGCTGATCCGGACCAGCTGATGAATGTTGATTCAGCACGAAATACGCTATTGGAGATCATTTATCTTTCTCGCATATATGTGGTCACATGTATCAGTTGTACGAAATGGAGAAAATGACTAAAGGCAGTTTAAAAGTCTGGGTTCCCTTCTAATTACATCTAGCTTGAAATATAAATGCTACACATATATAAGATTTGTACAATAATAAATGAAATGTTTAAGTTCAAATAGTATGGTTTAATTTTTAAAAAGTGAACTATAAATTGTATATAATTTTAATCTAAGATTTATGTCGTAAGTAGTTTAGAATTTACCACGCTAGAAAATCAATAATTTAATTTGTTCTTACGATTGATATTTCTATGTTCTCTAATTTAATTTAAATTCCTTTTTCTCACTTATTGTGCGCACCATTTCAATATCTCAAATGCAATTATTTTTTACACATGGCATCCTGACAGTGCATAATATTTCTTAAACATAACTAAGAATTCATTATGATTATCACAAAATACAATAGTCCTGGAGCATTTTTAAATCAGATTTTCATCTCATTATTTCAATTCTCTTTCTTCTCTTACAATAATACTTTGAATGGGAAGATAATATGGTATATATATATATATATATAACTGAACAGAAGGTAACTGAACCTTCAAATAAGTTATATGACGTAAATAAACTCTCCAAAAGACAAATATATACTCAATATAAATATATATATGCAATATCTCGAATTCACTCCATATAAAATTATATAAATAAATTAATAACTGAAATACAAGCTTATTATATACCTGTATCTATATATGTAACATATAGGGTATATGAGATGTCTGCCCATCCCTTATTTATATATTAAATGGATTATGTTCTGTACATGAGGGGTCAGATTGACTGGGTCAACATGGATAAGACGAAAATCTTGACCTCAGGGTGGCCCCTTTGAGCATTCCATCATCAGATTTTTAATTGGATGGACGGTTGAAGAATTGGAGTGGATTAAAGTCTGTCCATTAAAGTATGAAAATTGGCTATTTTAATACAAATCTAAGTACTTATGGCATATATGTGTGGAGATGATAATATGGACCAACTGATTATTGTTGGTTTAGCATGAAATAGGTATATTGGTGATTATTTATCTTTTCGACATATATGTGTTCAAATGTATCAGTGTTATGAGATGGAGTGCAGAGTTCTGGGTCATATGAAAGTCTGTGCTCATATACCCTATATAAATAAATTAAGCATATATAAGAACAAATGCTAAAAGACAGGTGATATATATTTTTGGAGAGTTTATTTACACTATACAACTCACTGACAGCTTCACTTACTTCCTATTCATTTGCATATAATTTGAGTTATTTATTATTTATTTATACGTGTGTGTTGTTAGTATATATATATATATATATATGCATAGGTGTGTTTATGCTATTTTTGCACTTCAGGATCTGCTGTGGCAACAAAACCCATGGCAGTAAATTTTTAATTTAATATATCTAGTAATTTAATTTTGACTTGGTATACAAGGCTTACAATAGTAATATATATTACACAAACTATAGGAAATATCTATGCATAACACTAACTGGAGAAATATACAAATAATTATAACCATTTAGTACTACCCAGTATCCAATTCAATGTCAAGTCATTTGTTTATAATTGCTTAGCAAAACTAGATAAAGATAGTTGCACATTTCCTAGCTTATTTAAGATAATGATCATATATATTATAACGGTCCTATGGAATGGTCATGAGAGCCTTACCATATCTACACTACAGAGCACCACTAGGCTACTTGAACCTAGAAAATGTATATAGTAGGCAGATACGTAAGTTTAAAAAAAATTTTTTTTATTTTATATATTTTGACCGACCATTAGCCCAATACCACTAGCTCAGTGAGATGCAGAGATTTATAAAATATTAATTCTTATCTAATAATATTTCATTTAAAAAATAAATAAAAGAAGTCACTGCCAGTAATTAATACACAAACATTTATTTATGCACATATAAATTTTGAATCATTTTAGAATCACTTTTACTTTAAAATTTTCCTTTTAGAAAACATCGGAACTTTACTTTAAAATTTAACTCACATTTAAACTTTGTTTTTAGAATTTAATTTACGTTTAAACTTTTATTTTCTAAGTTCGCACAGATGAGTTTAATATTTATTAGAGTGACGAGTATGAATAGACTACATAGATTGCATTTGAAAAGAAAATATTTTATCCCTGATTTAACCTTAGGCCAAAGGTTCGCAGCCAAACCAATGTCAATCCATCTGATATATTGATGTATTCAATGCAGTACAAATACAACAGCACAAATATCATACTGTCAGGAATGTACATCTGAACAGCATGGTTAGAAGACATGACTCTCATTCAGACAGGAATACTACATCTGCCTGATGAGAAGAGCAATAAAAAAACTCCATAGGAAGGGTCTGCATCTTCTGTCTTACTATCCCATTCCGTAGGCAAAAAGGGGGTGTGCGGCATATACTGAGATCCTTCACGTAGCAAATCTCATACTTCATCTACTAATTACACCAATATATCCAATCCATTGACCCAATTTAACTATGAAACAAATAACCTAAGATTTACTCTCCCTTAAACTAACATAACTTTGCGAATCTATGCAACCATTCACGCCCGACTTAAATTTAACATTTCTTAAGTTTAGTTTAACAGAAAAAAAATAAAAATCATCATAAAAAGTTAAAAGAACAACAAAAAAAATTAATGGAAATGATTTAACAAACAAATAATACATTCAATAAAAAGAATTAATAAATAATTTAGTTTGATCAGATAGGAAATACTATTGCTATAATTTCTGAAAGGTTTAGAATTTAGAGTTTGTTTTGAAAATGTTTATAAAGTTCTTATGATTTTTAAAACGTTCATCTTTATCCATTGCTTGCCATTTGGAATCTGGCGTTAATTCCCCTGAAGTCATGAGGAGAACAGAGTGCAGTTAGCTGTTGGTCCTTTATTTTAGCTGGTATTTTATTGCCGGGCCCAGATGTCTTATAGTCCACAATATGGGAAAATGATGTTTCATTTTTTTAGAAGAACTGAAGGAATTGAAAGTGCGTCTTTCAATCCCTTCTCCTCTAACTCTCTCCAACTTAACATATATCACTTCTCTCCCAGCTCTTTCCTCACTCCATTTATTTCCAAACTTTTTCTTTTTATATTAATTTTGCGGATTAACTCAACATTACGTCATGATGATGGTGATGGTCTTTTCATTGAGGTCCATTTCCCTGAGGGATTTCTTTCATTGGCCATTCTGTTCCTATTGTTTTTCCTCTCCTATCTGACCTTTACTTATATATTTTGGAATGCCCAAGGGCTAGTTTACTTTAAACTAATTAAAATAATCATTTCCATTTTACAATAGCATTAATTAATTTATATACATTCTTGAAGGTATAATTTTATCTTTAATTAAATCTTTTAAGTTCTTTTTTCTGAAAATTTAGTTTTAAAATACCTTTTTTTTCCTTAATAAGGTTTTCTTTTAATAATTTTTTTCATCTGTGCGATTTTATATATATACGAGTTTAAGATAGAATTTTAACTTTCAATTTTTAATTCTTAAAAAAGAAGTTTTTATTTGGGAACTTTTATTTTTCATGACTAATATTTAGAAAAAAAAATAATGTAATGTCGTACGTGCCCGTTACAATATATATATATATATATAAACAATCACAAACAATTGTGAAATTTAAATTAACCAAGATATTACTAAAAATCCAGTTTAAAAGGCCTAGATTTAAACTATAAAGATGATAAATAATTATTTCATTTATTCCCGACTAATAATTTAGCATATATAGAAAATAACCATGTACAATGCTAATCTAAAAAATGTGTTTGTTTAGATACATATTGTCTTACAAAAAAGGATGCAGCCATCCTTTTCTAGAGCAGTATAGATAAGAGATTTAAAGCTGAACTGGATTGTAAATATCATTATACAGTTTTAATTTTTTGTATATTTTTCCACTTAGAATTACTTAATGGATATTTTTCTGTATATTTTGAATAACTGAGATGGGGTTATTTTATAAGTTAACTAAGATGAATAACCATCTTTTTCTAGTCATTCCTAAATGATTGTAGACAAGTGATATAAAATAGATTGTATCATTATGTAATTATAATTACACATACAGTATATCTATCACTGCATATCTTCTGAATTCAAATAGCTAAGTGATTTTACTTTTACATACTTCTCTTTTCTCCGTTTCAATTCCTATCTCTATATAAATTACTATTCAGAAGGCAGTTATGCCATAATCAGACTATAACTTTATTTATTTGATTATATATTTATTGGTATATTGAAATGTGTGTAGTTAATTACAATGTTTTGAATTATTGTATATTATTTTGTCTGGAGTATATATATTAGGATGTGTGAACACTGATACAAATTAAAGAATTGTAATTTTGAATAGAGCCTTATACCTTATTGCTAACATTATTGCTTACATACATTGATGTAAGTTCCTGTATAAAAAAATATATCCTAAAATACAAAGGGAAATCGTCTCCTTTAATTTTATTTTATAGCAGTAATTAGGTCAATTAAAAATAACTGTTCAATTTTTAGATAAAAAACAAAACAAAAACAGATTTACAAAAACTAGATTGTTTGTGTATTCTGGATTTATTGTCTCATCAATTAAAATATTTCATACATTACATATATGTAAATTAATGACACAGTAAAATTTGATTTACAATGGCTCTAATATAACAGCTTATACATAATTTATTACTAATACATTTCATATAATTTAATTTTCTTGTGTTAAGACAGTCAGTTTCTAAAATTTAAATAATTATAAGTTGTTGAAATAAAAATGCAGTGATCTCATAGAACAGAGAAATATATGATATTCGAAAATTCATTTCAATAGATATCCTCAGGGATGCCGTGATTTGAGAAAATGGATTCTAATTCATTGTGATTTCTTAAAAACACATCGAGAAATTTTATGTAATGCATGAAGAATAATTTTTAACATAACAAAACAATGATAAAGTTTTATAAAACAAGTATATTTAAAAATTAATCAATAATTTTTTTCAATTTTGTATGCAATGCAAAAAGCTTTATATTAATACACAATATTAATAGCATATATTTGAATTTAATTTTTTTTCTCATATGTCATAGCATCAGCCGGGAAGCGAACACATTCAACTCCGGGACAACTGCTAAAGCAGTTGTTGCTGATCTCTTACCACCAATGCTTGACGAATTTATATTTAAAATATCATCTACACATTTTTCTTTTCAAAATAGTTCATAATTTTTCATATATGTAAATGAATACCCCAAACTTTTTATTAAAAACTTGTTTTTTTTTTTTATATGACTATAATAAAAATACATTCCAATGTTTTGACTATTTTTTTCAAGGAACACTAAAAATAAAAAAAATAAAAATACAAATATATAATAATAAATATCACATATTCCAAACAAATGCAAAAATATTAAAAATACTAAAAAAATTATTTTTACCTCAACACCCTTTTCTATTACAAACAATCTCAACCTAATCCCCCCAAATTTTTTTTTTCAGTGTCATAGCATCAGCCAGAAGCAAACCCACTAACCCAGGACAACTGCTTCTAAAGCAGCTGTCACTGACCTCTCAACCACAAATGTTTGACTCAAAAAAAATTATTATTACATTTATATACCTATCCAAAAAATATACTAAAAACATTTAATTAACAAATCTATTATTTTCTTTTTTTTCTATTAACATTCTATTTAATTCAGGTTTAATTTATATTTATATATATATATATATATATATATATATTATATATATATATATATATATATATATATATATATATATATATATAATTTTAAAAATTATATATAATAATTTCATAATCATATTTTACAAGAGTATATAAAAATGAAATTAATATTTCTTCTAATCCTAGAGAATTCTGGAATTTTGTTAATAATTCAGGCTTGAGTAAGAAAAAGGTTCAAACGACTCATGGTTCTGCATTAAACGCAGATGATTTTTCTAAACATTTTGCAGAGTTATATTCTTCATAACATGGGATTGATTCTAAAATCACATTTCCTGGCAATTTGTCTAGTGCTAAATGTACAATTGATCATATCTCTAAGGAATATGTTATTGTAGCTATTAGGAGGCTTAAGACTCACTCTAGTTTAGGATATGATAATATTCCTTCTATTATTTATATGGGGCTAGCCGAATTTATTGCAGTACCTCTTGCCTTTACTTTTAATCTGTCTCTTAACTCTTGTACTTTTCCTAGTATTTTGAAATGTGCTAAAATGATTCAAATCTTCAAAAATGGTGATCAAGATTGTGTTTCTAATTATAGACCATTTCTGTTTCGCATACCATTGCACAAATTTTTGAGAGATGTGTTTATAATAAAATTATTCAGATGTGGGTAAGATAATTTCTTCTTCTCAACATGGTTTTAGTCCTAATAGATCAATTGATAATAATCTACTGACAATTTATGATCATATAGCTCATGCAATTGAGGATAGTCAAAAACTAGATGTTATTTATTTTGATTTGTCAAAAGCCTTTGATAAAGTTGATCACAGTGTTTTAATTCATAAATTACATAAAATAGGTTTCTCTACTAAACTTGCATATTGGTTTCAATCATTTCTGTGTAGTCGTAGCAGCATATATTAAATTCAACAATAAGGTTAGGTGTTCCACAGGGTAGTATTCTAGCACCCATGCTGTTTAATGGTTACATTAATGATCTTAAGGATTGCTTGAGATATTATTTTCTGTTAAGCTATGCTGATGACTGTAAGATTTTTAGAAGAATTATATCAGTTAATGATTGTGTTCTTTTTCAGAAGGATATTGATAACTTTAGTGCTTGGTGTGAGTTAAATAATATGACAGTTAATTTTAATAAATGCTCCTTTGTTTCTTATTCCAAAAAATCTGAAGTTTTACAATTTTGTTATTATATCAATTCTCATAAAATTATTTCAGTTAAATGTCAAAAAGATCTTGGAATTATGTTTTCTTGTAATGGATCTTTTATTCCTCATCTTGAAATGATTGTTGGTAAGGCTTTTAAAGTTATGGGTGCCATTCTTAGACATGGTTATCAGTTCAGTAATGATACTAAATGAAAATTGTTTTTTTCATTGGTTCTTCCTATTATTGAATATGGTTCAATAATTTGGAACCCCTAGTTCTTGGCAAAAATGTAACTTGTTGCAGTCTATTTCAAAGAAGTTTTTCAAATATGTTTCTTGGTAGGGTAAAATGATTAATCTTTCATCTAGACAAAAGTATAGGGATTTGAAATATTTTTATAAAATTGTTAATAAACAAGTTATTTTATCAGATATAGTTTCAACTATTTTAATTAGGTCTTTGAGTTATTATACTAGGTCTATTTGTGTATATCAGATTCAAACATGTCATTCTAATATTCTTGAATTTTCTTCTTTATTTAGGTTACCCTCTTTATATAATCAGATTGGGAGTAACCTTAATCTGTGTGACATTGATTATAAGAAATTTTGTAATCTTATTAAACTTAAATGTTATGTTTGATTTTGTCTTTTAAGTTTTACTTTATTATGTATGCATTTATATTTTATGTTATATGTTTTATTTTCACTTATGCTATTGTTTAGCACTTAAATAAATGAATTGAATATTTCTTGCAAATAATTCATAAATCTATCATATTCAGAATTTATAATTTAACTTACTAGAAAAAAAAATCTTTATTTCATTCTCTGGCATCAAAATAAAATTTATCTATTATAAAATTGTTAATTGTATGCTATTCATTACTTTAAATTATATTAGAAAATTTGATGCTTCAAGTAGTTTGATTTATAAAAACATTGTCAATATAATAATAGAACTTAGATTTGAGCATTAAAAAAGATGTGCTTAAATATATTCCAGCAATAAAAGTTTATTATAATTTTCTGTCATACATATATGCTCAATTTACTCAAAATTTTGTGAAACATTAATTGCATAAGTTGGGGATTGTTTGTCCATAAAAAAACTTTAAAATGTGTGTGTACATACCCATTACAATATTTATAAATTGCCTTGTGTGAGCGGGGGGTGGGTGGTGGTGTTAAAATCTGGGTAAAAATTGTATGAGATCAAAACCAATCATGTTTTAAATAAAAATGATGAATATTCTACCCTAGATTACTCTTGTGATAACAAAATTGGCATTTAATCTGACTTGTTGGCAATTAGAAAAGAAATATACATCAAGATTCCTTTCTGAAAAAAAAAAAACTAAATATGATTAATAGATTATTAACTTTTAAAGAACTAACAAACAGTTATGCATTATATTTTCAATCTCATTGGAATAAAATTATACTCTAAGGTTAAAAGTGATCAACAAACTGAAATGGTAAAAGTATAACATTATGTAACTGTTATATGTGCTATCATTAAATTTGTACATTCTTTTTAAGTTCATATAATTTTTATATTCTAATAATAGAAAAATAGTCCCTGAAATAAAGACTGAATATTAAGATTAAGATCAAAAATTAAAATGGATGATTATATAATAAAGATTGCTTTTAACTATAAATAAAACTAAAGTAATAACAGCCATAGCATAGTGGTAGTTTATTATGCCACAGCTCAGGTTCAAATCTGGCCACAAATAGGCTAAGTCTTTAATTAAACAATGATCAATAAATAGATATTCAGTTGTTATAATTTAAAAGTTAAACATTTTATGTTACATGTGGATTGGTGTGTCAATGTGCTGATTATAAAATAAAACATACAACAGAACTCCATGATGACTAAATTCATGGAACACAAAGAATAAATATTATTTATTAAAAGTAAAAGTTTAATTTGCTAATTAAATAAAATGTCAATTTCCCCCTGTTTTCATGCTGTTCAATGTTGAATTATGATTTACAAATGAAGGGGAAAATTAGTACTATACTTTTATTGATGATTTTTGTTTTCATCCAATCAAAAAATTTTATGATTTAAAACAAATGTCAATATTACTTCTTTTTTGTTTTACAAATTTATATTTCACTCAT
This sequence comes from Epiperipatus broadwayi, assembly GCA_028023455.1. Lineage (NCBI taxonomy): Eukaryota > Metazoa > Onychophora > Udeonychophora > Euonychophora > Peripatidae > Epiperipatus > Epiperipatus broadwayi. Next base: position 29,319 of record JAQFVV010014365.1, read on the forward strand.
CTAATTTTAGCCAGGATTTAAATGATTTCTTAACAACTTTTTTTCTTCTCAGCATTCTAATTTTGGAAGATATCTTAAGCATTAAACTAACGTATGAATGTTTATTTAATAGATGATCTCTCCTTATTGACAAAGTCTCAAAACTGAGATAATTGTGGTTTATTATTTTCACTAAATTAAACAAATTTCTTTTTTTTTTTTTAAAATCTAAATTCTACTTGCTAAAATTTAGTATAAGTATATGCAGTCTGTTAAATATAAATTGATTTTCATTTCTGATATGTAAGCATATGCAATTTTATATTTTATAGCAATTATATGTTCTTTGATTAATCAAACATATAATAGATGACTATGAAGAGAGCAAATAGAGTAAATTATAGCTGCTAAAAACATATACCAAAAGTAAGCACATGAAATTATGTGCCAGTTTTTTTGATATAATTAAATTACTAAATATTATAGAATATTTTCAAGGTTTCGCTTAGGTTTATAATTTAATCATATGAAAGCCAAAACTATTGCTAATGAGCCAATATACTTATCAAACATATGAGCAAAATGAAGAATTTTCACATTATTATTCATACTATAACATTTTAATACACTATTTACAAAATTAAGGTATGACATGATTAAATTATAACCCTAAGCAAAACCTAGTAAATTTTACTATTTTTTACAATACATTTTTACTGCAGTACTTTCTTTAAATAAAAATATTGAACATTTATGCATTTTATAAAAGCAGTATTATAGTTTGAAATTCATTTAATACATCATTCTCTTAATATTAGAGTTGTTAACCCTTTCACATTTCAACATTTTTTTACCTACTCTTAGAGGCAATTTGAATTAGCAGATTTTAATTAATTTCTTTGTTGTAAAACAATTACAACAACAAAAAAAAAAATCTTATGTTAAATAAATGTCAATTTTTTAAACACAAATGGATAATTGTACAGTCATAACAAATCTATGAAATTATTTTTTAAATTATCAAAAATTGTATGTCATTGTTTCCATGTTAAAGTTACTTCAAAATTCCTAATTTGTATTTTTAAAAATAAAATATATTTGGAAAAAAATCTAAATGTAAATATGAATATATTATAAAAATATTTTGTAAAAATAATTACAAATATTTAAATAAAGAGTGGGGTTCATAACCCTCATTACTAAAGAATCAACAACCTCAAAGCTACTTTTGGCAACTTACTTTGAAATTTTTTCTCTGTAAAGTGCTCTATGTACTAGGGACATCTTCAGATATTTTTTTGCGAATTGTAATTCAATATTCATTTTAGTACAAGAGTTTTAGTGCCAGTTGGATGTAAATAGTGGCAAAAAAGGCCAACAAAAGGGATGTAGAGTTATCAATGTACCATATGAGATATCGATTATAATTATCAACAGATTCAAAATATAGTTATTTGACAGTAAATTGATCAATTATGAAAACCTGTTAAACATTAATATCACTAAATATTTGTAATTAATTTATTTGTTATCAGGAAATATATTTAGATAACTAAATATAAAATATGAATAAAATAATATCACATGATCACCATTTCTTATGCTTACTCATAACTGTTATTAAAACAGGCAAAACTCTCCTTGCAGTAGTGCCACCCAATGCATCTAAGATCTAGGGACAGTGCTCTCAGATCCAAGCCTCCTCACTAATGAAAGCCACAAGCTAGAAACTAATCTAAGGATATTGGATGAATAGGTACTAGATAGGGATTTTATGCAAAAAAACCTTATGGCATCCATTCACTCTGGCTTGCACTGGTTGGCATTATTGTATGGAGAGTTTTGTCTGTCTTTATAAAATTATACGAGTTAGAAAGTATTATAATTTACACATTTTGAAATTATATGCAATGTAAACTAAAACTGTAAAGTTTGTGTTCCCTCAATATTAAAATTTTCAGACTCAAATTTGGATAAGACTAAAGATTGCAATTTCTAGTTATAAATATATGGACAAATAAATCATGTGAATGTTTTGGTGATTCATCTATTTAAAACTGAACTAAAAAATTATTATTAAAATTTAACTATTCATTTTAAATTATTATTTATTTGTTATTAAATTTCAAAAATTATTTAAGTTGTATTAATTTAAACAAATTCACAAGTCCTGAATTTTATAAAAATCTTGTTTCACAACATATAAATATTATAATGATTACATTTTAAGATTAAAAGAAACACTAAATGAACTTAAATCATTGCATCTGAAGCATTGACTTTAATGCTTTATGGATTCAAATTAAAATTAAAACTATTTACTAAAATTGTTATTTATTAATAAAATGTAATAGTGATTTCAATTATTATTCCCATTATATAAATACTATAATTTTACCCACTTCTTTTGTTCTCCTAGAATTCATAAAAACTAATAAATTATGATGTCATAAATATATCAAATGAAACTTCATAATTATGTGAGAAATATTGTTTGATAAATTTCTATTAATGGGATTTACAATTCAAAATTAATATTTACTATTTAAAAATATATATACAAATCTTGAAGTTTCCAATTTTAAAAATATGTCTTCCTCACAAATAGTGACATCATTTAATAAATAAAAAGGAATGTAAGAGTCTTGTGGCATAAAAATCATCAGGCATTTGTTTTCATGCGGGGGGGGGGGTAAAATATTAGTTGAGTAAAAATTGAAAATTTTTCACATTCTACACAAGTTTAAGATTTGCTTTTCATATAATTAGCCAATGGATGTCTAGTTATACTTAGGTAGAAGATAAAAAGGGAAATTATTAATTTCTCATTCAGTATTTGATTAATTTGATCAGTATTGCCTTTCCTCCATTATCTTACATAGAAGCAGAAAAAAATCTTTATCATAAAATGAGGTATCTAAAGACTATTTTACTTATAAACACATATAAAACAACACCTATAAAACACAGCTTATTATAATAGAATACTCAGAAAAATGGATATAAATAATATTGTTTCAAATATATAGAAGAGCATATTATTAATGCAAGTGTATAAGAACTTGTCACTTTTTTCACTTTAGTTATGTAAAAAGGATTTAAGATATAACCAAAATCTTTTACAAAACTTTGATAAATGCAACTAAATTCATGTTGTTAGAGCATAAAAAAATAGAGACCGTTGGAAATTAGATATTATGATTGAGGATAACGAAATCTATGAGAAAACGAGGGGAAATTTATTTTAAAAATTCTTCGCTTATCTAATTCCATCTTTAATTGAAAATATCATTTCATATGACATCTTTTCTTTACAATATAAATTAAAGTTGACGTGTAAAGTGAGAAATAAGACATTTAGGTAAGAATCTATTTATAATAAATTAATAATCGGATTAAGAAGTTTTGATATAGTTAAAGGCATTTTAATTTTGAATGACATATGAATTATTATTACACTCTTCCTCCTTCCTCTTTAAAAATCAAATGTCAGAGAGTGATTAGAAAATTGTTTATTATGACACATTTTTAAAAATACAAAGTAAAAGAATGAGAGATTCCTTTCTCATCATATCTTTAAGATAATATTTACTGACTGATTAAAAACATTTTCCCTTTTTAACAAAGAGGAAAAATATTTTGATAATAAATTCATGATATATATATAACACATTGTTAAACAGATATATTACTTCGTTTATTAATAAGAGATAATGATGAAATTGAGGTAAGGGTACAAAAGAATATAAAAATTATTTTGATTTTAAGAAAATCAAAGTTTTTATTGATTAGAAAAAGTGTTTATTGTACCCTTGAAATATTCAAATTGTTAATTTTGAACATAAGGTTGTATGGAAAATGATAAAAAATAAAATTATTTTTAATTGTATCAAAATAATAGATACTGGGTATTCATTTTATCTAGTCATAAAATTTTCAATATATATATATACAGAAATATTTTAAAATAATTTTTCTAACACAAAAAGCAATCTTGCTTACCTGCTAATATATTTCTAATCAACTTCATGTTAGGTTATTGCTTCCCAATGCAGATATTAATAATAAAATTATTTAAAAAAAAGATAAAAAGAGGACAGCAAAGCAAAATAGAAGAAAGTCTTAAAAATGATTAAAATGAAACATAAAATTCTTATAAAAGATTATTAAATGAAAGGAATTGATTCAAAATAAAATTCAATGTAAGATAAAAGTTATATTCAAAAGATGAAAAATATAACTATGGAAATTTAAGTTTATCAAATTATTATTATTATCATCATCATCATTAATTACTATTATTATTATGTTTCAAAAAGAAACTTTATTGGGCTAAACAGTATTTACAGATATTTAGGTCGCACACATATGTTTACATTTGTCATTAGCTGGTTAATTTGATTAGGATATCCATTTACATTAGGAGGGCTACAGTTTTAGAAAAAAAAAAAACAAGTTATACAAATTTCACTATTTGGTTCATTCAATTCACAAGTTTTCTGCTCTAGTGCTACCATCAGGCATTTTATCAGAAACAAGATCTACATTCAGTTTATTTGTGATGAATTACATATGTGTTCAGTGTACAAATTTGCTATCAATAAGTATGGTCTATTAGAGTTCACTTATTTTGATTAGTGTTTTTAGTTTTGCATGTGACTTTTGTTAGTTCTTGTCTCAGCATGCAGTATGTGCAGCAGGATTATTGTGGTGATTTTATTTTAATTATTTCTTTTTTTGTTGTTGTAGGAATTATCAGTTATATATTTATTTAGTTGATCATAAAGCTGATAGATGTTTCAGTAGTGATCAAGTAGTGACATGTATACCCAGATGTGCTATTTTGTTATATCTGATTTTCAACTGTGTTAACTTAACATGAAAGGTAGAGGGGTGTCATCTTATGTTTTTATGGTGTATATGCATCGTATGCACCAGAATGCATAAAAAATGCAGGTTGCTGCACGTATTGTTGGGATTGAATTTCCTTGATATGCATTGATAATATGTTTACTAAGCTATCAGGATGTCTGTATGTATCACACATTATTCATCTAGTTTCTGCTAGTGCTGGGCATTCATAAATTAGGTGTTGCTGGGTGTCTTCTGCACAGTGACAAAGGCGGCAAAATGGATCCATGGTATTGTACATTCACTGGTAATGGAGGAAGTAAGTTGTTAGTCTGCAGGATCCCTGCTAGAATTAGATTGATGGGCATATCATAATATCAATGAAATAAACAATATAATAAAAGAGAAGGGGCATGACTGCAGATTAGAAAAATATAGATATAATAACAGGATACAGATATTATGTTTGGGAGAATTATTAAATTACAATTATTCATTAAGTAGGCCAGATTGTTATAATTATGATTATTAATTTAAAGTTACATTAAATTATATTAAGTTTAGTTTATTTATTAGAAAACATTTAGAAATTATAAATTATGAACGTTGAATTATATAGCTAGCTGGAGAAACTTTTAGAATAATTTAAATTTAGATTTATTTTTAAGAGCTCTGTGTAAAGAAATGTTACTGATCTTCTTCTAGATAAGACCTCCTTCATGGCATTTGGCACTGATATTCTCTGCTGGGCCAGCTTGTTTCTCATGTCTTTATGACAGTCTGTTGGTCTTGAACTTCACCATTCTCATAGACCAGTCTCCCAAAGGAAGACAACAAAATTTGAGCCTTCTACATGCTCATTTCCATTGTTAAAATGGACATAGCCCCCAACATCAATACATTTCAAAATTTAAGAGTGAATCTTCAGTGTGGAAAATTGTTTTTTTTTATACTAACTCCCTTGACTCCCCCCTGCAAAAGCCATGAACTTGTTTACAATTTAAGTTCTTGATAAGTTTTAACACATCTTTAGTAATTCCAGAAAAGACAAAAGCAAAATTTAAGTAATTCATAAAATAGTGCAGCTTGAATGATTTTGCCATTGTTTAAAATTCTATTTTAAAGTTATTTTAAAATCTGCTTTGGTTCCCACAAATTTAAATCAGGTGCAGGTGGCAGGATAATTTCCAAGAAACAGATCATCTTTTAAAACAGATTTAAGCTTTATAAACATTCTGCTATAGGTATAATCCTGTCACTTCGAAAATTGAAATTTATATGTGAATAAAAGTAAATTTGTACTCTAAATTTATAATAATTTAAAGATAAAATAATTCAAATAGTGTTGCAAGGCTTATGAAATCTATTACATTGCAGCTTTGTTCGCATACATATGTAGATGCTCTCCTACACATACAATAATGTTTACACAAGTTACTTTATTATTTTAATTTGTAACTAAGTATATGCATTATATAACAATATGCATACAGACATTAATATATGTAAATGCACCCAAATATATATAAATATACACACATATACATAAATATATATTATATATGTGGACTTGGAGAGGTTTAAACTGAGATAAATACTACTAGGGAGCATGATAGGTGAAATGAGATGCCAGATAAATAGATACCATTTCAATATACACATCATTTAAATCAATCACAGTTTTGTTAAAAAAAATCTGATGTATATATATGTTAAGCTTCTTTCTGAAGGCACATTGATTTTCTAACCAATAAACTTTGTGACCAATCAATAACCTCCTATCATCAACATAATTTATATTTGTCTGAAAGGTTTGTAATGATGCAAACAAATTATTAAATAGTTTATTCTAATACTATAAATTTTGAACTTCAGCAATTTTAATGAAAGCCTTACATTTTGAAAAGCATAAAATCATGCTCTTTTAAATTCCTTTGTTCATTTCCTAATTTTTTTTCCATAATTTATTTTTAAAAATATTTTGATAAAGACAAAATATACATCACTTTAAATTAAGTGATTGTTCTAAACAATGTGTTTTCTAAAATCAAACAAATAATATTCTATAAAATATGAGGAAAGGGAGTCAACAATGACTGTGAAATTACTAGTGATTAATTTCTGATTCTGATCTTGATAAAAGATGAGTCAATCTCTCAATTTTCACATATTGAATTATGAAGTCATTGGCACATTTTAATTTAAAATAACTGTATTTACTAATGCAAAATGATGTTAAACATATAAAAAGTAGAATCTAAAATAGATTGGGCATTATGCCACAGTTGTTAGTATGATTTGAGTTGTGGAGTTTAGAAAAATAGGTATATCTGAGTATGCTAGAGAATGCAGATTAAAAATCAAAAAATGTAAATCAAATTTGTCCAAATAAAAACTTCTAATCATTTATGGATGTCTATTCTAGTAATAGTATTTCTGAAGAAATTACATAACCTTTTAGTTATAAATTTATGTAATCTAAAAAAAATGAAAGTGACTTTAAGAATAGAACAAACAAAAATTGTACTGGAATTTGTAAAGTAATAAATGTTCACTAACACAATTCAGGTATGGTGCTAAATATTTTACAAGGAGTTCTTTGTCATTTTGATTGCTCAACCTGCTGGTAAGTCTCAACTTGAGTTTGGTCATAATTCTTAAAGAGTTAAAATAAACTTATTGTCGGGTCTTGCATATAATATTTCTTTATTAGACATGTTAAATAAAACAATCAAAAATCACAACTTCAACATATTTTATAAAAATTATTTCAAAGGAAAAATTTCTGTTAGTTTTTATAATGTTTTGTTCTACTTTTTTTTATATCCATATGAAAGCTCAATTATTTTTATTTTCACAACTTCAGAATAAGAGTTTTTATGCTGATACCATACTCAAAATAGAACAGTGAGATTATAGACATTGTAACCGTATAGACATAAGTGGCAACAAGTGAAAATATATTATTTCTGTATAAATATATCACTATTTGTAAACAATATAAAAATATTGATTTCATCATTGAAAGAAAGCATATAGCAAAGTTCAATATTATATCTTTCTACTATATTTGGTTTCATCACATTACCATGCTTTAGAAATTCGAAGTGGAATTTTTTTGTTTAGCTGTGAAAATTTTGACAACTATGCATTTCATGACATCAATTATATAACAATTGCTAGACTGATTAATCTATTCATTAAAATTCTTGAAATTGCCTATATATCTATATGAATTCATAGGTAGATATATTATTTTCAAAGCACCTTTAAGGAACATTACATCTCAAGCACTTTTTAATGAATTTCCATATTTTTACATTGCCTAATTGATTTTCCATTCGCTTTTTCATAATTGCTTATTACTTCCCTGCCTTTCTCATTTTTATTTTGACTTCTTTGCCATTCTTTAGTCAAGCTTTCCACCATAAATGTGCTGAAATGTATCTATTTTATTGATTTCTGCTACTGGATATTATATAAGGCTTCAACTCTTACTTAACTTAATGGATTATTTCTCTTACTAAATCCTTTTCCTTATTGTCTTCATTACTTTAGCTTTACATAATTATTTATTTAACTCTTTTGGAAATTTAGTTTCTCTTCCTAGTTTTACCTAGAGCTTTTCTAATTTAATAGCTTATACAAATGCATACACACACATGCCAATTATTTATGTGTGTGAGTCCTAGGAAAAATACTAATGTTTAAGGCAAAAAAATGGGAATTAAAGAAAATGAAGCAAGCATATATGTGAGCATATATGCACTGCTTTATATCTCACAGCTATACCAAAAAATGAAAACAAGAAAAAAACATATCACTTGGTGTGGAATAGAGTGATCATGGTATACCTTTGTCTAAGGCGTGTTTGTGTATATTGTGTATTTCTTTATTAATTATTATATATACATTATAAATGTCTCCCTTTACAATCCTTAGCACTATTCCTTTGTCAGCAGGTTATAGTCTGCCTTTTTCTTTTCTATCATTGTCCACCTGGTTGCATAGTCAGCCATGATATGGTTTAGGAATGTTGGCTTGAAATACCTTTTGTTTTTCTCCATTGCTTCCTTGGAGAAATTTTGAGAATCAATGACTGTAAGCAACTCAATCATCTCTTCAATATTGTAGCCTCTATTGCTCATCATCTGCTGAATAATGACAGGTAAGTTGTATATAGTGTTTCATACTATCTATGATCAGACATAGAAAAGACCATCGATGAACCTAATTGGGCTACCTATTTTAGGAAGAATTGTTTCTGGTTTCCAATCCATCATTAGTATATTTTTCCTGCAAGTCCCAGTGTGTGATTCCATCCTCATGGTTCCAGAATGATTTTAGCAATAACATTTGGTACTGTTGAAACATTTATGGTGGCTGTCAAATACGTCTCCACCAGTCCTTTGTGATGCTGCCATAATGATTCATAAGAATCGTAACTTGTTCCATCTCTTAATCTGTGGAACATAAACTGTTTTTTCAGTCTGTCCAAATGTACCATCAGGCTTTTCCTTGATGTCTCCTTTGAAAGTTTTCACTTGTATTGATTTTGCCACTGGCAAATTGCTGGTTCATATGGGTTCTTTAACATTGAACTGGCCACAATTGATTGTTTGCAAAGGTTTGGTTATCATTTACCTCTCCCTCATGTTCTTCTGGTAGAGTTTCATGTAGTTTGCCCCAGCTTTTTGGCCTTCATCTTCATCATGGTTTGGGTTTGAAACCTTAATTATTTTGCTTTATTTCTCCCTTTGTGTGACTTTCATAACCAGCTTTTTGGCCATCTTGATCATAGTTTGGGTTTGAACCCACTTATTTTGCTTTACTTCTCTTTGTGTGATTCTCTAGCAATGACTTTTATGGTTCTGGATTTCTCTTTTTTGGCAATTGGGCTGTTTCGGGATTCCTAACTATTGTGTGCAACATCTGAAACTCATAATCCATTTATCTTTCAACCTCATCAATCTCATACACACCATTTCATCAGCTATTTCTCTCCTCCTTGTATCATAGTCTACTATTGGGGTCCTTGACTGCAACTTCTGGGCTCTTCTACCCATCCATTCCTCTCTCTTTGTCTCATCTTTTAAATGTGACATTAATTTTTTATTTCTTTATT
>JAQFVV010014366.1:0-39221 GCA_028023455.1 Epiperipatus broadwayi
ATATATATATATATATATATATATATATATATATATATATATATATATATATATATCAATTACTATCCAAACATTAAGACATTTCATCTATATCCTCTGTAAATAAATATACAAAAAATCATTTCTTAAACAGACAGTCCAAAAAGTATTTTCTGGACTGGCTGCTTGAAAATCAGACTTTTATATATTTATTCACAGAGAACATAGGTAAAATTTCTTAATGTTTGGAGAGTGATTTGATAATTGATTTTTAATTTCAGCTAGCAGTATGCACTGTGATTATTTCATGTATATATATTATATAAGCATACCAATAGATCTTAATAAGCTTTTCAAAATATCTCTATCCTCAGACTGGATTCATGCTTCCTTAGTGAGGTGCTAGGATGTTCAAGTATTAGATTTAATATATCAGGTCAAGCCTAGTACTTTATCTAATGGTTAACTATTAAGTAGAAAATCTGAAATTTTCAGACATCTATATGTCTTCAAATCCAGCTATATAACTTAAATAATTATATGGGACAGAAATAAGTTCAGATACACCAAATATTAATAACTTTAAAAATATAAAATCACCAAAGCCTTAAGAGCAAAAACAATAATTGCAAGAAAATCAAGTCATATATCACATGACTTAATTTAGTAAGTTTATATTACAAATGTTATATAGTGAGTGTGCCAATAGTTATTAACAAGTTTTTCAGAATATTCCTATCCTCAGACTAGTTTCATTCTTTTGACACTTCTCAATAAGTCACATGATATATGACTTGATTTCCTTGCAATTATTGCTTTTGCTCTTAAGGCTTTGGTGATTTTATATTGCTAAAGCTATTAATATATGTGGTATCTGAACTTAGTTTGGTTCCATATGGATATTTAAGTTATATAGCTGGATTCGAAGATATAGGAATGCCTGAAAATTTCAGATTTTCTATTTAATAGTTAAGCATTAAATGGTGTGCTGGGCTTTGACATGGTATTTTAAATGTAATGCTTGAATATCCTAGCACCTCACTGAGAAAGCATGAAACCAGTCTGAGAATAGGGATATTCTGAAAAGCTTGTTAAGAGCTATTTGCATACTAATTATATAAGTTTTGTAATATAAGCTTATTAAATTAAGTCATGTGATATATGACTTGATTTTTTTTGCAATATATATATATATTATAATGGGATGGGGTATCGTTAGTAGGAGTTGACTGGGTGATGGAAATGAAAATGAAACTGGGGTGATGAAAAAATCATCATCACTCCCAATTTATCAATATTTCAAATAATTTACAAGAAGTATAATATTATATTTAAGAGGAGCATGAGAACTCTGAGAGATCATTGAGAACATTGAGAGATCATCCAGCTAACTCAGAAGAGCAACTACAAGCATAATTAACCACCAGCATTAACATTTAAAAAAAAGTACAAGTAAATACTTGAGAGAAATAACCATCCATCATCATCATTGATGGGAACAAACAAATTTGTACAATAAATCAACAGTCAATCTTGTGACTGGATTGAAAATGGGTCTTCTTAAGATCAGGCTAACAATTGAGCCTTTTCCAGCTTGGGCAATTATATAAACATAACTTGGATGCACCAGCTTAGTGCCCATCCATTAAAATACACAATAATCAGAAATCAAAACAATAATGCTGGGACATTTAAAACATGCTGATCATCAATGTTCTGGCCACTTAGTACTATTAATGTACTGGCCAACTAAAACTTAAATTTTTAACAAGACTAAAGTAAAATAAAAAATAATAGTGCATGGGCTTTAAAGAGTATCTTCTTTTGCACTGACCAGGATGATGATTGATCATTTCTGGATGCCCCAAAGCACTAAGTATACACCCCCATTTATCCGTGTCTGAATCTAGCTCAGAGAACACAAGATATATTACTGTATGTGAACAAGAGATGATGAAAACAATTTTTAACAATTAAATACAAGTTTATTAATAACAAAAAAAAATGATTAAGGTCTTATAAGGGTTCTGATTTTGAAAAGAATTCAATAATAGAAGTCATTACACTGTAATTTACAATATTACTACAAAATTCAAGTTATCACATTAACTGCATTATTTCTTAATGGGTATTTATAAACGCATACATATATCCATACACAGATGTGCATTTTATAATACATGATGAAGACATTTCAATTAAACATAAAATAATTATTACATTTGTGATTTGCATAATTACTATTCAAAATTTGGATTGTTTTATTAATATACAAAATTACAATTGACAATTCATGTTATTACTATGGTTTACATATATATGCGCACAGACGTGCAATTTATAATATACAATTAATATTCACTAACAAAAAAAATGATTATAATTTTACATATATGAGTGTGCGTGTATATACGCACACTGGGTTTTACCTATTTAAACTTGTTACAATAATTTTTTTTTTCATAATCCATTTGGAAAACATATAAATTTTACACATATGTGTGTATAAACAAAATAAAGATATAATTTAAAATTAGTTTCAATTTATAAGTTCTCAAAAGTATAGTCAATTTTTGACAGGTATTTGTTGATTAATTATCAACATTTTTAAATTACATTATTGAATCATTGATTCTTTACTTTTTTTCTTAATATAATTTTTTCAAAATAATGTCCAGAGGATTATTGTTCAAAAACGCCTCTTTTGCCTTTAATGATCAATGATTTATTCTTGACTCTTAATTATAATTCAAGCAAAATTACTTTATATTCTTTTAAAATATATAAATTTTTAACTGACTTTAAAATAATATTGTTCTATATATGTCTTTTTAAATGAATTCTTTTAAAATAACTCACCAGCTATATATACATTTAAGTGTGTTTCTCTGCATACATCTGATGCAGCATACGTGTAATTAACTCTTCAGCAAGCTGGAAGATTTTTTTCTTGGTGAGTTTGATTTTAGTGATTGTCATCATCAGGTCAAAGTATAATCCATGTATAATGTTGGTCCATAGTTGGTCTCCCATTTGTGTAGAACTGTTCCAGGCAAGCAGCTGTCCTTTCAATGTTGAAGACTATGAATTACAGCACAAAGAAGTGGGTCATTTTCTCCATATGAATTCAAACTCCTACGAAGGAAAACAGTCTATTATCTTGCCTTCAACTACATCAGTTTATGGTAGCTATTCTGCAACTTCCCTGGTCAGCTAAAAGCAACTGCTGCACTTTATCAAGTTGCAGTAAAATACTGAAACCAATTTTCAGCTGACCGTTCTTACAAAAATCATTACCCAGACTTTGCCGTTGGCCTAGTTGGTCACTGCTTAAAATATTAAAAACTCTTCTGACCAACTCTTACAAAACTGCAAGCAGAACTGTTCTTTTCAAAATCACTAATCCCTTTGAAAACATATACATGTTTTTACTTAGGGGATTTCTAATAGATAAAAATTTTGTTTAATTAATTAAAATTTCAAAAATACAATAGGGTAATTTTAAATTTCAAAATCAGAATAATAATTAATAATAATGCAATATTTATATTTATTCAGACCTTTTTAAAATATTAATTTCATAATGAAATTTTACTTTAAGCCCAGAGTTATTTAACCTTTTACTTATTATTATTTTATTTTAAGAAATATAAAAAAATATCTACAAAAATTTATCCTGTGTTTATTTCTATTTTTCCTTTTTTTACGTATATATTTATACACACACACACTATATTAGTGTATGCTATGTAAGCCAACTGGTTACAATATATATTACAATGGACTCGATTTTTTTAAATTTTATTCTATAATTTAGACCAATGAAATTATATGATACTATTATGCAAGCAGAGAGGAAAATACAGTCAGTAATTTACATAATAACCATACTAATGGTCTGACCAAGTATTGCCTATGAATATATAGACTGTGATCACCCTTCGAGTCTGTTATCCTCACTCTCTTTGTCTACTAAAAGCAAAATACTTTTCCTGTAGATACTTGAACTTATACTATAATGCACCAGGTACCATTCAAAGAATTAACTGGAACATTCACAAAAGAAGATTTTAAACACTTCTAGTGCTTGTTTCATGATCTAGCTCAATTGAACACAAGAACTTCACCTCGTTAGCAATCAGATATTGAATATTTGTAATAAGCCTATATAATTAACAACATTTTTTGGGGCTAAATTTCATATGATGAGAGATTCAGAGAGAAGAAAATTCAAGCCAAATTAATTAATATATTTGTTTACATATTATAACCTATAAGTAAAAAATAAAAACAAATGTATTGAGAGCCAAGCTTTATTAGTGCAAGCAATTCTGAAGAGCTGAGCATGCTTTTGATTGGATTCAGTTATAGACATAACAATTAATGTAACAGAAGGGGGGGTGTATATTAAGTCGTCCAGAAACAAGAAATACAGGGTTCTTTTTGATTGATAGGGTGTTTATATCTAGAGATGTACCAAACTTCCTTGACTTTTGAATGGCATTGTTGCACTCAGTGCAGACTATGCTAAATGATGTAGGTTCAAAACTATGACTGAATTTGAGAAATGGTTGAAAAGATATATTTTGCATCAGTATGAGTTATAACTTTGTTGTAAAGGTATTTATGTTGAGCTAAGCAGGTGGGATGAATTATCTTAGGACTCACCATAATAAGCAGATTGGCAAGCAGTATTTGGACATTTAATTTTATAAATAATCTGAGAGTGAAGATCAGGTATGCAGTTTATCTTTTAAGTTATTGATTAAATGATGCAATGGGTTAGGGATGCAAAAAAAGCAATTTTATGGGTGGTGGAACTGTTTATTAATTAAATGGCAGATTAAGGAAAGTGATGAGTTATTAAATCCAATACTGCACTGTTCTAATATATATATATATATATATATATATATATATTGATGTTATTTTTTCAATCATACTTGAATTCACAGTGGTGGAGCTTTCTGTGTAGAAACACCTTGAGCCCTATGAATTTGTGCACTATTAGTGTAAGTAACTTTGGGTATATAAAACCATGTACATGAAGAGGTTTAGCAAGCATTTTATAGCTTACTATATGGTGTCATGTTAAATGAACAAATAAATAAAAAATTATGCCATTAAAATACTATCTTCATTTTTTTAATCCATTTTAAATAAATAATGAGTGCTAAGTCCTGCTGAATCTGGTTGATAAGAGTATTGGAAGTGCAAGTGAGAACATTGGCTATGTATCTTGAATATAACAAATAGGGTGTGATGTAAAGTACTTAGGTAGAATTATATTTTATTAAGAAATATACTGGAAATGACACCACTTATGAGAAGTCCTCCATTTTATAATATACATTATTAAAGGATGTGGAATATCATTATATCATCAGGTAAAAACATCAATTATAAAGACACTTTTCTAAGCATTATAGTCCATGTGTTCCAAGGCTTTTTAATAATTTGAACAGAAACTATATGAGGGATAGAATTATACAACTCAGTGATATCCAGTGGAATGAGGTAGTTATGTTTGTGAAGATGAATGTTTTTAATTCTGTTGATACATTCAAATGAAGAATTAACTGCATATTTTCCAAAGCCAAATTGATCAATTGGCCATTGTCTTATCACTTTTGATGTTTTATAATAATAGGCTCTGCTGAAATTGATCATAAACCATAAGGAGCAGTCAGTTTTAAGAAATTTAATGTTGGACAAATAATATGGGAAGAGTAATTGCAGAAAGATGTTATAGTATTCATATTTAAATAACATTTTGTTACAAAATTTATGGAAGATATTGACCATAAATTTATCCTTATTTGTTTTCATGTTGTAAGATTCAAGTGGTGTGAATTTTAGATTATGGATTTATAAATTAATTTTAGTTAGAAACTCCTGTTCAGATAATAATACAAATCAGTTGTTTTTGATGTGTTGTCATTATCCAGCAAGTATTGTTTAGTGGCAATTATTTCTTGAGACCATTCCCCATTTTGAAACCTAATATGTTTAGAAGCAGCATTATTTTAAACAGAATTCAATTAGTCTTAAATAAAAAAAATAATCCTTTATGTATTTTCTATATTTTAACTGGGTTTTGTAAAAAAAAAATATAAATCTTATCCCCTTTTGCTTCAGTTTGAGTCTAGACTTTGATTCAGTTTTGTCCTATGGTTTGACTTAGATTTTGGTTATGGTTTTCCACAAGATAATCACCCTCTCTTTTTTCCTCCCTTTTAACAGTGTTCAGAGTTTTTAAGAAGTGTTGAATTTCTTCATTTGCATGATGTGAGCTCAAGAACACTATTCTTACCTAGCAGTTTATATATTTTTCTTCCTAGGAAGGTGCATATCTTCAATCTAAAAATACCAATCAACATTCTTAAAAGTAGGATAGGGGCATGTCTCAGCAACAGCAGATCTGGATTTTGGTCACATCTCAGACTATTGATAATTTATAGGAACTGCATAGTGTAAGATTGAATGAATATCCCTTCTGTGAATCTAGAAGAGCATGATGATGGTAAGACACACACAGAGACTTTTATACATTGCTTTATCCACAAAACTAGGAGTCCATGAAGACAGACTGCAATCAGCAAGTAATATCAGCAACATGACGCATGACATCAAACCAACAGCTACAGAGTAAATGCACTAGTAATGATTTATTAACTTTTATACCTTCAACCAACCATTGTCCTGGGCATTAACCACATGAATCATTTTTCTATTTTTTTCTTATTAATTAGCCTTCTTTTTAATTACATTATTTATTTAATCAGTTTATTGATTTATCAATTTACAGTAAAAGCAACTTAATCCCTTCATCTTGATTAGATAATAATTTTACAAAAAATATTTTACATTTCATTTTCTTTAAAAATTAATATTTGGCTTAAAATATTTCACAAAGTAAATTTATAATTAATACAATTTTAAATTTCTTCCCCCTTTTTTTCCTCATTTTCATTGTTCATCATAACATTTTGAATTTTACTTTTTAAAGAGAAGTAAGATTTTATTCAAAATTTTATTATTTTTATTTCTTCAATTTCCCTTTGTTTTAAAACAAGATTGATATAATTTAAGTAGAATTTTGTTTTTCTTTTTATTTTGTTAAGTAATAAACCAATCTTTTGTTCTCTGTTTCAAAATGTCTCACCTTTCTAATTACTATTAGGATGACTATTTAAGTGATCTATACTAGATAATCCTTTTCATTATAAAATATATATATACTTTTATGTTTGTATATTTTATGTATTTGTTACATTAAACCCCTCTTGATTTAGGAGTAAAAAATGTATCAATACCTTTTGTTAGGCACTGACCAATTTTAATTCTACCCACATTATTATTTTGAAAAAATTCCCATTGTTACCTAATAGATAAAACTCATGATGAGCAAGATTCACAATGAGTAAGAGTTTTAAGAGAGACATCAAATTTGATGACTTTGCATTTCACGTGCAGATTGATCCTGAGTTAATTAAACCACATTCAATTTCTATTTTTTTTTCAATGTTGTAACAAACATGGTCTTTGAACATTTTACATGTGAATATCAAGACTATCTCTACTGCACATTCAGATTGTGATTACTTTTATTAATTTGCTGGAATTTTTTCTTCCAGTTATATTTTTAACATTCAAGATTTATTAAGAAAGCATGAGTTCATCAAAAGTGAAATAAATTAAATCCAAACAGTTTTTGTGAAATTAGTATAGTAGTTAGCAGTATTTGCTTATTGTGATTATGAACTGTAGTTGAGAGTGCTGTTTTTTTTTAATTCAAATAGATAATTATTCAAAAATAATCCAGTTCAGTATAGGTCAATCCCGATTGGTCAGATTATCAGTGACATGCTGAATATAAAAAATATTATAATACAGTGCGATCTTCATCTCTTTTTGGGAAAGTATTATACAAATAGTTTTTTAAATATGTTTGTGTGTATATATAAATGCATACGTTTTTAGTTTCAGAAAAAAAATATTTTTGCATAAACAAATATTTGTTTTTCTCCCGCCCTCCACCCCATAACTGATGACATAAGATGTCAAAAAAAGTGATAACTGCTACAGTATCATATGTGAGCTTTGTAATTATGTTATAAAGTCGTGTTTACTTTTAAGATAAAACAATAATTGCTATTAACATAAGTTTTTAAACATAAATTGATTGTATATAAAAACAACACCCATTTGCATGCTTGACTGTTCGTCAAAGAACTAACGGAGCATTTAAAATATCATCAGTGCGGATTACCTTTGAGTACAAAGGAATTGTATTAAGAATACCAAGCTATTATTCAGATCAAAGAAGAAACTTTAATCTCCTCTAATAACATTTTTTTTCTCTCATTCATTGCAAAAAACAAAGTGTAACTTCATTAAAATATATCAATTACATTTTTTATACATACTGATATTTTAATCAAAATTCTGAAAAAGACTTTAAAATGCTCCATCATTTTCATAAATAATCAATATAATATAAATCTAAACGAATCCTTTTTTTCCCTTTAAAAAATAACAAGTTTGAAATAAACAACAGCTTTTAATAATAAACTACATGACGTCTGTTGAAAGTTTTTGTTTGTAAATGTGTATTTTTAATTTAACACATCATTTTAAAAATGTCATTATTTTTTCACTTCATAATACCTACAAATCTGTATGACAGTATTCTTATTTTATCTCAAATATAAAAAAATAAACACATTTGTATTTAAAATATGTATATATTTACAATTAGAAATGTAATAAAATACAGAATTCAGATATTATTGTAATAATGGAAACCTAATCTATTTTAAAATCTGTATGCATTATTAATCTAAATAGATTTTAAAGTATTAATTTATCAGATATCATTATTATATATAAACTTATAATTTTTATATATAAAATTAAATTACTAAATATATTTTTTTAAATAATTACTAAATCATATGACGTTCGAGCATCAAAAAAGCGAGCTGAACACAACAGTTCTATTTAGTAAATGAAATTGATTTTATTTTTATATTGGACTATTTCCATCATCTTGGAAAAATATAACTAAAATACCATTATTACAAACCTTCAGGAAAACATTAATGAAATTGAGTTTGTTTTTTCACTCATCTAAGAAATGTTGCAGAAAATTTTAGCTCCATGAGTTCACAATGATGCTAAACTATTCAGAGCATTGAACAATATATTATAACAGGGGTGGGCAATTGTTTTGGCTCAGGGGCTGCAGAGGTTGGTGGAGGGCTGCATCTTTTTTTCATAACACAATAAACACACTGCTTTATTCCGTCTTATCGAAGAAATATTTGTTTGTCCATTCTTCATTAAACACACAACATTCATCATCGATTTTACATTTTTTCAGAGGGTTCATGGTTTCACTAAAGTTGGAAATGTATATATTTGCTAATGCAAAATTGAAATTAACCAGCTCAACTGAAAAAGCACTGCACATAGTATCTACACTGCACATGTGTATTGACATGGCCATCCTAGTGGAAAATATAAAACAAATCTTCGGTCACGCACAGGAAGGAAATCTCAGTTCAAAGTGAATTTTTCTGATTGTCTTAGCAGGCCACATGTGGCCCTTGGGCCACTATTTTCCCACCCCTGTGCTATAATGATCTCAACATTTATTAAAAAGCAAATTTATTTCTGAAAATACATAATAACAAGTATATTAAGTATTTGGCATGAATATTGTTCTTTAGTAAGACATAAAAGATCATATACTATAATCATATTTTTTATTTTTAAAATCAGTGCATCAGCATTCATCTAATCAACCTAGACTAACATGGCATCTTTACTCTCCAATTAATGCTAATAGCTAATTTCCCATTTACCACCCATTAATTAGATGTTTCCATGATTTATTTGATCTAGACTTGAACCTCAGCTTATTACCTTTGCAATTAGATGCACTAAAGACTTGTGAATTCTTTTTCTGCTTTCAAAGTTAATGCCCATTGATTAAATATTAATCATTTAATCTTCCACATAAAGCATAGAACAGAATTTTGATTCAATTTCACAGAGAGCTGTAAAGAATGTATCTCCACTACATAATAATTTATTACCAATATCTCATGCTCTGAAAAGGTTTCTTTTTATTTAAAATTCATCTAAATTTTACAAATGTTTTATAATTTTGTGGTGGTATATACAACTTATTTATACAGTATAATCAAATAAGTTGAAATAAGAAAGATTACTAGAATTAATTTATTTAATCAGTTTGGGGATTTTCCCCCAAAATGTAGGTTATTCATAATTATTACAAAGAATCTATAAACATCCCCACCAGAAAATTTATATATATGTAGTTTGTTTAAATTCTTTGACTCTATTATTGTAAGCATAAATTGAACATTCACTCGGTAAGTAGTTCTCTGTGTTTTTTTGTAGCTATGAGTTGGATTTCATTTTCAAATTTGATATAATCCCAATGACCATGGCTTATCTGAACCTATTGCTAATACTATAATAATATTGAAAAATTAATCTAGATGGTTACATTATTAGATTTCAGAAAATATTATTGTAACTTGGTATGAAACTCATTCTAAAACCAATTTCATTTGCTTTTTTAAAAGATTTTCTAATAAAATTTTTTTTAAAAAGATCTCAGCTTAAGATATAATTAGATAGTGAAATTAAATCCAAATTAGTGATGAGTCTGAGCTACTTAATAGTTTTTTACATACATTCTATGAAACTAATCATTTTTTATATTTAGAAGGGAAGCTGTGAGGAAAATGTAAGGGTGCTGATGTAGTACATGCTCGGTGGCCATTTTGAATTTGAAAACACCCAAAAACACTGCTGGCACATGCAAGCGATAAATGACATCGGCTAGAAACACTCAGTTTTCAAAAAAATAAATCGCCTAAGGCACTACAATTAAAAAAGGGTGGTGGTAAGGCACTACACTTAAAAAAAGTTTGGGGAAACATCACATTAAACAACCTAAGGTGCTACTATAAAAAAAAAGTGTGGGAAAAGAAAAAGAAGTGAACATTGAAAATTAAAAAATCCTTTACGATAAACGTAAAATGCTAATTTATATATATAGTGATAATCAAATACTGTAATAGTAAATCTAAACAATTAATGTGTGTTAACTCATTTTAAAAAAAAATAGTAAATGATATTTACAAAAACTCTTTAAAATATAGCGATCATTAGAAAAATAATAAATGCTATTTTAAAAAGCTCACTCCGATCTTTCAACACTATATACTAAATCAGTATTATAATTTTAAAAAACAATATTTAAAAACTATAATGCTATAAATCAAACATTGTTTTATAATGTCACAATAAGTAGCCTAAGGTACTACTATGGAAAAAAGTGCAGAAAAAGAAGTGAACATTGAAAATTAAACAAATACAAAATACTTTAAAATAAAAGAAAAACGCTAATGTATATAGTGATGATAATCAAATATTGCAATCGTAAATCTCAAAAAATTAACATGTGTTAAGGCATTTTTAAAAAAAGGCTAAAACCTAAATATATATACATAGCGATAATTAGAAAAAATGATAATTTCTGCTTTCAAAAGATTATTCTGATCTTTCAACAGTATATACTAAATCACTATTATAAATTTAAAAAATAATTTTTAAAAACTATATTGCTATATTGGGTTGTAATGTCACATTAAATAGCCAAAGGTGCTACTATGGAAAAAGTGTGGGAAAAAAAAAAGAAGTGAACATTGAAAATTAAAAAAATTATAAAATACTTTAAAATAAACCAAAAACACTAATGTATATAGTGATGATAATCAAATATTGCAATAGTAAATCTCAAAAAATTAATGTATGTTAAGGCATTTTTTTAAAAAGGCTAAAACCTAAATATATATACATAGCGATAATTAGAAAAAATGATAAATGCTGCTTTCAAAAGATTACTCCGGTCTTTCAATAGTATACACCAAATCAGTATTATAATTTTAAAAAATAATATTTAAAAAGGATATTGCTAAATCTGAAATGGCGGGAACATCACTTTCAACACTATTTCATGGAGTATCAACAAATAAAAAACCTAATTAACTTATTTTTAAAATATAATATTTTACATTTAGCTTTGGAATTATCCCTCTAACTAAGAGTTATAATAATAAATCACAAATTGTAATAATAGACATATTAATGCATATTACAGTTAGCATTTATTTAAGTAATTTTTTACCAATATTTTAAGAATTTTAAAAAAATTACCGACTTTCTGGATCGGATGTATGGTCACACACACAGGCTAAATTTGGTTCTTTCTAGATCTCTTCATTACTACAAAAACAAAAAGCCATCAACAAATTCTGGGTTATGCTTTTAAGATTTAAGTTTATTACTTTAAAGAAGACACCAGTAAAATTAATTTATTCAGGAAATATTGCAGTTTGATATCATCTCTTTCAAATTTATTTTTAAAACTGTGTACTTGGATCTCACACAAATTAAACTAGGTATATATGATGTAAGATAATTTCCAAGAATTGGACTTCGGGATGGGCTTTCTTTCATCTTACTAAGATAAAAGTGTTAAGTTAAAATATGTAACAATAGAAACCTCAGCTAAACTTTCAAATTTAAAAAACAGCTGTAAACAAGCTTAATTAACTTTTATGCCTGAAGCCTAACATCATTATGTAAATAATCTTATAATAATGTATTTTGATGTATAATAACATATGTTTATGTGTATGTGCGCACATCTGATTTATTAATGTCCGTATACATTATATATATAAATATATTTATTTATGTATTAGATGTGCGCACATACATGTAAACATGTGTTATTAGGATTATACATGTGGCCTGGGATGGGTTTGAACTTGGAAAACAGGCCTACTATGATACATAGAAGGTAAAACGAAATTTTTCAAATCATATGATCACATGAACACACACCCTTTATATTTTAGTTTTTTTTTTTAAATATTAATGAAAAGCAGGTCTCTTTTTTATTTTTGCAATATTTTCAGAATAAATTACCAAATAATTTTACTTGCGTCTTCTTTAAAGTGTTAAACTAAATCTTAAAAGTAATACATTTATCGGCACACATATATTTATATGAGTACAAGTTGTGATGTGTAATATGTTACAGTACGATTATATTTTTAAATCATTAATTTATTATAAAAAATTTTTATAATAAATTTTACCCCTCTTTTGCATTTGATTACTAGTTAGGCTTGAGGCATAAAAGTACATTAAGCTTGTTTACAGCTGTTTTTTTTTAATTTGAAAGTTTAGCTAACTTAACACTTATCTTAGTTAAGACAAAAGCCCATCCCGAAGTCCAATTTTTGGAAATTATCTTACTTCATACATACCTGGTTTAATTTGTGTGAGACCCAATTACACACTTTTAAAAATAAATTTGAAAGAGACGATATAAAACTGCGATATTTTCTGAATAAATTAATTTTACTGGTGTCTTCTTTAAAGTAATAAACTTAAATCTTAAAAGCATAACTCATAATTTGTTGATGGCTTTTTGTTTTTGCAGTAATGAATAGATCTAGAAAGAACCAAATTTAGCCTGTGCGGACAACTATACCCCCGATCCAGAAAGTTGGTATTTTTGTAAAAAATTTTAAAATATTGGTAAAAAATTACTTAAATAAATGCTAACTGTAATATGCATTAATATGTCTATTATTAAGATTTGTGATTTATTATTATAATTCTTAGTTAGAGGAATAATTCCAAAGCCAAATGTAAAATATTATATTTTTAAAAATAAGTTAATTAGTTTTTTTTATTTGATGATACTCCACAAAATAGTGTTGAAAGTGATGTTCCCGCCATTTCAAATTTAGCGGTGCTGATATAGTTCACACTCGGTGGCCATTTTGAATTTGAAAACACCCAAAAACACTGCTGGCACATGCAAGCGATAAATGACATCAACTAGAAACACTCAGTTTTCAAAAAAATAAATCGCCTAAGGCACTACAATTAAAAAAGGGTGATGAAAAGGCACTACACTTTAAAATAGTGTGGGAAAATATCACATTAAATAGCCTAAGGAGCTACTATCAAAAAAAAGTGTGGGAAAAGAAAAAAAAGTAAACATTGAAAATTAAAAAATCCTTTACGATAAACCAAAAATTCTAATTTATATATATAGTGATAATCAAATACTGTAATAGTAAATCTTAAACAATTAATGTGTGTTAAGGCATTTTAAAAAAAATCGTAAATGATATTTACTAAAACTCCTTAAAATATAGCGATCATTAGAAAAATAATAAATGCTATTTTAAAAAGCTCACTCCGGTCTTTCAACACTATATACTAAATCAGTATTATAATTTTAAAAAACAATATTTAAAAACTATAATGCTATAAATCAAACATTGGGTTGTAATGTCACATTAAATAGCCTAAGGTGCTGCTATGGAAAAAAGTGCAGGAAAAGAAAAAGAAGTGAACATTGAAAATTAAAAAAATTACAAAATACTTTAAAATAAACCTAAAATGGTGATATATATATAGTGATGATAATCAAATATTGCAATCGTAAATCTCAAAAAACTAACGTGTGTTAAGGCATTTTTTAAAAAAGTCTAAAACTTAAATGTATACACATAGCGATAATTAGAAAAAAATGGTAAATGCTGCTTTCAAAAGATTACTCCAGTCTTTTAACAGTATATACTAAATCAGTATTATAATTTTAAAAATAATATTTAAAAAGTATATTGCTAAATCTGAAATGGCGGGAACATCACTTTCAACATTATTTCATGGAATATCAACAAATAAAAAACCTAATTAACTTATTTTTAAAAATATAATATTTTACATTTAGCTTTGGAATTATCCCTCTAACTAAGAGTTATAATAATAAATCACAAATTGTAATAATAGACATATTAATGCATATTACAGTTAGCATTTATTTAACTAATTTTTTACCACTATTTTAAGAATTTTAAAAAAATTACCAACTTTCTGGATCGAATGTATGGTCATCTGCACAAGCTAAATTTGGTTCTTTCTAGATCTATTCATTACTGCAAAAACAAAAAGCCATCAACAAATTATGGGTTATGCTTTTAAGATTTAAGTTTATTACTTTAAAGAAGATGCCAGTAAAATTAATTTATTCAAAAAATATCACAGTTTGATATCGTTTCTTTCAAATTTAAACTGTGTACTTGGGTCTCACACAAATTAAACCAGGTATGGATGAAAGATAATTTCCAAGAATTGGACTTCGGGATGGGCTTTTGTCTTACTAAGATAAGAGTGTTAAGTTAAAATATGTAACAATAGAAACCTCATCCAAACTTTCAAATTAAAAAAACAGCTGTAAAGAAGCTTAATGTACTTGTATGCCTAAAGCCTAACTAATAATCAAATGCAAAAGAGGGGTAAAATTTATTATAAAAAAATTTATAATAAATTAATGATTTCAAAATATAATCGCACTGTAACATATTACACGACCCCCAGGCCCGGGGCGAAAGGGGGTGGTGTTGGTTCCTTTTTCTTGTCGTGCCCTGCCGCCGGGAATGCGGTTTAATAATATCTTACTAGTATAAAAAGATAAAGTAGCCCGGTAATTACACAAACGTTTTTGCCAATGGTTGAAATTTTGGTTTCTTTAACTTTCTTTTTCTTTGTTTTCTTTAATTTCTTGGTTCTTAAATTTCTAATCGTAGCGTGGGATTATACCGTTTAAGTGCTAAGTCGGTCTAGTTTCGCCAAAAACATTTCAAGAAACATAAGCGCAAAATACAGTGTTCGCGGGGAATTATAAGAAACCCCAGTTCCGTAAGATCTCCGCCCAATACCAAAGGCTCCGAATAAATACTTGGCCCCCGTGGTTCTTTTCGTGTCTTTTTTGATCAAATATGAAACAAACAGTTAACGATAAACTCCCGCCTATTAACCAAATTTAAGTTTTTAGGTCGCCGAATCGCTCTTGTTTAAAAATAAATTCCCCCTACGCACTTTAATCCCCATCCTCGATACTTCGATTCAATGAGCGGACCAACTGTCAGGATGCTCGACAAGAGAAATAGAAGGCCCCCCCACGGGTGTGCCGGGGCAGGTCAATAACTAAAACGGGCGTTCGCTACAAACCCCCGGCAACGGGGTGGTGGTATCAATCCTGCCCTGGTCTCATATTACCCTACTAATTACAAATATATCCAATCCATTGAACCAATTCAACTACGAATGAACCCCAAGATTACCCTCCCTTATATATCTTTACAAATCGATACCCATTCCCCCCTTAGTTTACTTTTTATAATTATAACGGAAAAGAAATCATAATAAAACAAGCAAATAAATAAATAAAAATAAATGGAAAGTTTACAAATTAAATACATTAAATAAAATTATAACCAATTAATAAATTGTGGTCAGATAGATAATATTAAATTTTAAATATGAAAGTTTTTATTTACTGTTCAAATTTTAGTTCTTACGGTTTTGAAATAGTTCTCCTATTATATTCCTGGCGTTTACGTTCCCCGTCTCCGAAGATTAGTTCCGGTTGTTTTTTTTTTCCTTTGGAGTTTTGTTTTTCGTGTGTTGGTCCTCTTGTATAACTGCCCTTTTTTCTCTTTCTTAGCAGAACTGAAGGGTTGAGTTCTTTTTCATCCCCCCAGCGCTACCCTATGTTACTCTCTAATCAATCAATTTCCAGTCCTCTTACTACCACTTTCCAACTGTCCTTTTTATATTATGTCAGGTTGATTACTTGCTGGGTGTGTTCTTTCGTGGGTCGTTTCCCAAATGGTTTCTTTCCTGCTATCTTTCTTTTTTTTTTCTTCTGACTGGTTTTTCTTTAAATGCTCAGTGGTTACTTTACAATTACAATCTTTCCTTTCTAATTAATTACCCTGTTTTCCAAATCAAAAATATATTTAAAGCGGTTTAGAGATATATTTTTCTCCAATCTTTTAAAATTTAGTTTTAAAATACTTTTCTTTAATAAAATTTTATTTTATATTTTTATTATCTGGCGCTAATATATAAGGTTTAGTTTTTATTTCATTTTTATTTTTAAGAATTTTTAATGACTTTTTTTTTACTGTTTAATAATTATATATAAAAAAAATTACGTCTTGTCTTTTTTTTCCCTTTAAATTACTTTTTCCTTCCTACCCCTGTGCAATTTATATGGGTGCCTGCTTTTTAATCTCCTCGGGCCCTCCCAGGCAAGAACAAAATAAACCAAAATTTACAATTTTAAAAAATTTTTAGCTTTTTTTTTCTTTTATGTTCTGTCTTGGTCTCTTCAGGGGTGGAAATAGTTACCCCTTTGGCCCGGAAAAAAGTACTGAGTTTGCCACTCAGACACAAACGCCCCCATACTCCCGCCTCACGTAGCTTCCGCCACCCTGTCCCTTACTCTTCCTCTTCCCGCGTGGGGGAGTGCCACAAAAAAATTTTATTAGTATATTTAAAATATTATGTATGGAAATCACTATATATATAGGTTTTGAATTGGTTGAAATAAATAGTCGAGTCAGGTATTTTTAATTGTTTTTTTTTTGCGTTATTTGGTTTTATCTTTTTCTGCTTTTCTTAATCCCACTTTGGGCCTTTACCTTCTCTCCTTACATTAATTTTTTCTTTGTTTTTTTTTGTGGTTATTTGTTTTCTCTTTTTTTTTCTTATTGTCGTCCGCTTGTGTGGGTTTGTATCCCTCTTATTTCTGGTTTTTCGCTAGTATCGGCGGGAATTATTCTTTTCTATTTTTTTTCACTTGTCTGGCGAAACAGCTTGTTGTCGACGGGCTAGGGGGGGGGCCCGCCGAGTTACACGGGGTAAGGTTTGGCCACCCTTGCCGTCCCGGGGGGGGGGAGTACCTTGCTGGTTTGCGCCGGCCAGGGGGGGGCCCCCAAAGAAAGCAAGAAGTTGAATTGTATATAAAATTTCACCCAAAGTTGATTATTATTTGCGGTCTATCGTGGATCTTACGCACCTATATAGCTTTTTATTTTTATTTCGTTTCTGTTTCTCCAAATAGTGAAAAGAAAGGGAAGTTTTTGGGGCTTTACAATGAAATAAATAACAATATACTTTTCAGGCTTGGTTTGTATGAAATTATTGATTATTGGGTTAAACAGTTCCCATTTTAAACAAACAATAATTAAATAATCGTCAAAATAATAATCCCAGCCTTCTTAACTATTAGGGGTTAACTTAGCTCGATAAATAATTATTAAATGAGGGGGTTTCTCTCTTCTCTTATTATATTTGGTGCCGGGCAGTATAATTTATATTTTAAAATAAAAAAAAAAAGTCCAAAGAAAAATTTAAGTACAGGAGGTCGATTATATAATTAATTTAGATATTTACTTTGCTACTTATTCAAGATTTTAGATAAAACTTTTATAAGTCAGCTAGAAAATTAATATATTGATTAGGGTGGTTATCTCGGTCTGGTTGGTTGTGGCGTCTCTCTTCCCCACGGTTGGGGGTATGGGCAGTGTGGTGGTTTTGGATGGAAGCAACCCCTTCCTCTGGAGCTAGCCAAGGCCTGTTTTAGCCCCTATTCCCGCCAGTATAAAATTATTGTCTTAACTGTTCAAATGTTCCGTTGTTTTGGTTCAGGTAGGATTCCAAAGCTTAACGATGATTAAAGAGGGCAAACTTCACATTACTCAAGCTGTCAAGGTTTCAAAAGTAAAGATCTAAGATGGCTCCTCCCTTTACATGCCTTTTTAAATGTCGCTTATCGCCCCCACCTTGAATTTCATCTCCATCAAGATTAAAATTTTTAATTTGCTTATGAAATTAGTGGTTGCTTAACTCTGACTTCCTTTTAGTGTTCACTTTTCTCTGATTATCAACTTTTAATTAAATCGAATTTTAATCAGTTTAATCGATATTAGTTTTATTTTTAATTATCAGATTTTGTTCTGTTTTATAATTTATGTGTAAAATCCCTGCTGTAAACATATTTTTAATTAGCGAGGTCTCCAAAATAATTTAGAATCAATTGGCTAGATTATTTTAAAATTGGCTTTTCTTTTTAGAAACCTAAGGCAGTGTGCAATCCTGATACAATTGTTTACAGCAAAAACTTTACTAAACTTTTAATTCTCAAAATACTTTTATTTTTAGAAAAAAAAATCTTTTTTCTTTTTAAAAAGAAACTTGTCAGGATTTGAATAATACCCTTTCAATGTGTTTTTACTTAAATTGGTTTATAATAAAAATGAAACTTAAAATTTAAGAAATATTTTAATCACCCACTATGTATATATGTATATTAATATAGGTGGATTATATTCCCACATACGAATTTAAGTAATAAATTAATAAATTGACCTACATTATTACTGTTTAAAAATATTACGTGATAAAATTATACGCTATAACTCTGGCAATACTATTCAATTATAGCGTTCTTTCGTATGTGCGTATATAATGCTGTTTATATAGCCGTGATTGCAATTTTTAGCTTACAAATCTTAATTTAGACTTATTAAACAGGTTTGAACTTAGCACAGACGAGTGGGTTATTAGGATGGTTGGTGAAACGGTGAGGGACTTGAAGACAACCGTTTCAACATCAAAACTTGTACTCATATATATATATGTGTGTGTGTGTGCCGATAAATGTATTACTTTTAAGATTTTAGTTTTAATACTTTAAAGAAGGCGCAAGTAAAATTATTTGGTAATTTATTCTGAAAATATTGCAAAAACAAAAAAGAGACCTGCTTTTCATTAATATTTAAAAAAAAACTGAAATATAAAGAGTGTGTGTTCATGTGATCATATGATTTGAAAATTCCATTTCACCTTCTATGTACCATAGTAGGTCTGTTTTCCAAATTCAAACCCATCCCAGGCCATGGGTATAATCCTAATAACACATGTTTACATGTATGTGCGCACATCTAATATATAAATAAATATATTTATATATATTAATGTCTGTATACAGACATTAATATATTAGATGTGCGCACATACATATAAACATATGTTATTATACATCAAAATACATTATTATAAGATTATATACGTAAAGATGTTAGGCTTCAGGCATAAAAGTTCATTAAGCTTGTTTACAGCTGTTTTTTTTTTTAATTTGAAAGTTTAGCTGAGGTTTCTATTGTTACATATTTTAACTTAATACTTTTATCTTAGTAAGACAAAAGCCCATCCCGAAGTCCAATTCTTGGAAATTATCTTATGTCATATATACCTGGTTTAATTTGTGTGAGACCCAAGTACACAGTTTTAAAAATAAATTTGAAAGAGACGATATCAAACTGCGTTATTTCCTGAATAAATTAATTTTACTGATGTTTATAACCCATAATTTGTTGATGGATTTTTGTTTTTGTAGTAATGAAGAGATCTAGAAAGAACCAAATTTAGCCTGCACGGGCGACCATACATCCGATCCAGAAAGTTGGTAATTTTTTTAAAATTCTTAAAATTTGGTAAAAAAATTACTTAAATAAATGCTAACTGTAATATGCATTAATATGTCTATTATTACAATTTGTGATTTATTATTATAACTCTTAGTTAGAGGGATAATTCTAAAGCTAAATGTAAAATATTATATTTTAAAAAATAAGTTAATTAGGTTTTTTATTTGTTGATACTCCATGAAATAGTGTTGAAAGTGATGTTCCCGCCATTTCAGATTTAGCAATATCCTTTTTAAATATTATTTTTTTAAATTATAATACTGATTTGGTGTATACTATTGAAAGATAGGAGTAATCTTTTGAAAGCAGCATTTATCATTTTTTCTAATTATCGCTATGTATATATATTTAGGTTTTAGCCTTTTTAAAAAAATGCCTTAACATACATTAATTTTTTGAGATTTACTATTGCAATATTTGATTATCATCACTATATACATTAGTGTTTTTGGTTTATTTTAAAGTATTTTATAATTTTTTTAATTTTCAATGTTCACTTCTTTTTCTTTTTCCACACTTTTTCCATAGTAGCACCTTTGGCTATTTAATGTGACATTACAACCCAATATAGCAATATAGTTTTTAAATATTGTTTTTTAAATTTATAATACTGATTTAGTATATACTGTTGAAAGACCAGAATAAACTTTTGAATATCATTTTTTCTAATTATGCTATGTATATATATATTTAGGTTTTAGACTTTTTTTAAAAATGCCTTAACACATGTTAATTTTTTGAAATTTACGATTGCAATATTTGATTATCATCACTATATACATTAGCATTTTTTGGTTTATTTTAAAGTATTTTGTAATTTTAGTAATTTTCAATGTTCAATTCTTTTTCTTTTCCTGCACTTTTTTCTGTAGCAGCACCTTAGGTTATTTAATGTGACATTACAACCCAATGTTTGATTTATAGCATTATAGTTTTTAAATATTGTTTTTTAAAATTATAATACCAATATAGTATATAGTGTTGAAAGACCAGAGTGAGCTTTTTAAAATAGCATTTATTATTTTTCTAATGATCGCTATATTTTAAAGAGTTTTTGTAAATATCATTTACAATTTTTTTTAAATGCCTTAACACACGTTAATTGTTTAAGATTTATTATTACAGTATTTGATTATTACTATATATATAAATTAGCATTTTTTGTTTATCGTAAAGGATTTTTTAATTTTCAATGTTCACTTCTTTTTCTTTTCCCACACTTTTTTTTATAGTAGCACCTTAGGCTATTTAATGTGATGTTTTCCCACACTTTTTTTAAGTGTAGTGCCTTCCCACCACCTTTTTTAATTGTAGTGCCTTAGGCGATTTATTTTTTTGAAAACTGAGCATTTCTAATCGATGTCATTTATCGCTTGCATGTGCCAACAGTGTTTTTGGGTGTTTTCAAATTCAAAATGGCCACTGATCATTTCTTAAAAAAATGATTACAGATAACTTTCATCCCATCCTCAAGTCATTTTTGCTAGCTTTTCAATGAAATTGATTTTAGAAATTATTTAATTACTCAATCTTAACTAAATAAAAATTGTGATCATGTGTTGTAAATGAAAATAAATTAAGCTATGTTTTAATGCAAATTCAAAACTCAACCAGACTAACCAAGAAAATAAAATCCAAAATTCAACCAATGGTTTCACTGCTACAAGCAGATTTCTCAAGTGTGAAGAATTACAAAACAAACCATATTTAGTAAAATAAAATAGATAATTATAGATCATGCCCTATCTCTTGTTGTAAGTTATAAACAATGAGGATTGCCATTCTACATTTTGAAATTGCCTTAAAATATCTCGTCAGACCCCAACTGCCTGGTTCTGTTGCATCCTCAGAGAGGTGTCAGGGTAGGTCCCAGATCTAAAAAACAACCAAAGCCAACACTTAGCAAAAGATCTACTGAGTGGAAAATCTGAAATTTCAGACATGTCTGTCACCCATCCAACTCAAATAGTATATGGGGTGATAGATCTCAGCCATTATAGTAGTAGTCATAGCAATATAAAATTGATAAGATTTTGGCAGAGACTATAAATAGTCAAAATAAAAGTCATAGATCAATTCATAGATAATGACCCTATCTCTTAGCTTGTAAGTTATAAACAATGAGATTGAATCCTCTCAAGCTTTATGATAAATGCTTAGCCAAACACAAACCATGGTCAGGGGTTTGGGGAGGGGTTCCTGACAGAGATATTTTAAGTGCTGGTCTGGACATTTATCATAAAGTTGTAGAGGAATTGGAACTCATTGTTTATAACTTACAAGTAAGAGATAGGGTCATGTGATCTGTGAATTGATCTATGACTTTATTTTGATATTTATAGTCTCTGAAAAAGTCTTATGAATTTTATATTGCTATGACTACTACTATATGGCATGGCTGAAGATCTATCAGCCCCATATAGCTATTTGAGTTGGATAGTGGGTTTGAAGACATGTACATGTCTGAAAATTTCAGATTTTCCACTCAGTAGATAACTTTTAGCTAAGTGCTTGGCTTTGGGTTGGTATTTTTAGATCTAGTGTCTGAACCTACCCTGACACCTCTCTGAGGAGTGCCAAAGCACGAAACCATGGTCAGGGGTTTGGGGAGGGGTTCCTGACAGAGATATTTTAAGTGCTGGCTCTGGCTAAGCATTTATCATAAGTGAGAGGAATTGAATCTCAGTTAATACCATATTTATATTAAACATTACCCACAATTCCATTTACTTTCCATCCACCCTTAATATTAAAAGTACTTTTAAATAAGTTAATTGCTTCATAATAATAAATTTTTAATAATAAAGATTATTTAATTCTTCTTTTTATTTTATTTCTCCCAAAGAAGACAATCTTAGCTTCATCAAAATTAATATAGTGGCCTGTATCTTTTTCATGGACATACAAAGCAGAACTAAGATATTTATTTCTAACCCTACTTTTATGTACCTTTATTCTTTCATTTAAGCTCAAACTACTCTAACCTATATAAACCTTTTTACAAAACAATGCATGAAATACACTACACCAGGAATAGTTTTCCTATCAAAAATTTTCTTTGTATTATTTACGATAGAATGACAGCCTGTTAAGCTAATTGCGCAGAAGCTGTGAGAATGTTATTAATAAATGAATACCTTCGAACAACCACATGATGTAGTATTTGTGTAAGAGTAAAAAGGAATCCTCTTACCCTTATGACTCAAATGTTTATATATGAGCAAATCTAAAGTAGTTGTAACGAAGGCGTGACTACATAATAGTCACTTTAAATTACTATATAGGATTCCTTTTTACTCTTACACAAATACTTTATCATGTGGTTGTTCAAAGGTATTCATTTATTAATAACATTCTCACAGCGTCTGCGCAATTAGCTTAACAGGCTGTCATTCTATTGTAATTATAATCGCATGCAAGACGTTATAAAATAAATGCTTATCTTTGTATTATTTAATAAATAATTCAAAGTAATCCCATTTTTTCAAGCAAGTTTTTTTATTTCCAAACAAATTACTGTTTTTACATACAATTTTATAAAAAGTCAATCTAAATGGCAAAGAAATAAAATCATATTTTTCTTTATCCTTTACATTCTTACAAATATTACTATTAAATAAAATACTTTTAACAAATTTATCAGAGTAGCAAACACTCAAATAATCTTTATAAAATTGTCTTTTCTGAAACAAAGCTATCTCACTAGAATTATTTAATTTCTTATTCCTATAACAATAATTTTTTAAAGCAGCTACTTTATGAGATACAGACTGATAGCTATCAGGCTTAATTATAGACCTTAATTCTTTACTTTTACCATAATGAGTATATACTAAACAATTAGTCTTTACATTTCTAATCATCAATAGATCTAAAAAATTTTACTTAACAAAATTTAACCCCCCCTCCTTCTACCACATATCTTATAGAAGGATCAGAACAATTAAACTCATTTACCAATTCCTTCAAGTTATCATTCTCAACTACAAACAAATAATCATCTATATATCTAAAAAAATAACTTTAAATATAAAGTATTTTTTTTAATAATAATTTCCTCTTCCAAATAATTAATGATTGGATAAATAATAGAACCTATTGTCCACCCTTCCTTAATTTTATAAAAATACCATTATAAATAAAATACATAGAAACCTCTAATAATAAAAACAAATTTTTGATTACTTTAATTTTTTTTTTTGGAAAAGATCCTGGCTTAACCAACACAGACATAAGGACATCAATACTGCTTAATCTATTAACAGACTGGTACATATTCTCAATATCTAAACTGCCAAAAACCCAGTTACTTTTCATTTTAAAATTATTAATCTTATCAAAAACCTCAAAAAAGAAGAAACTATGTAATGACCAAATTCAACAAATTGTTTTAAAAAATTATTCAAGAATCTAGAAATACCCTCTACAAAACTATTTGTAAAAGCAAAAATAAATCTTAATGGAAAACCATCTTTATGAGTCTTAATATTCACAAATATTTTCTGATATGATTGGATAACATTTTAAATAATCTACTCTATTAAAAGAATTTAAATTTATTATTTTTTTCATAATATCTATTAATTTTCTTTTAATTACATTACCTGAATCTTTTTCTAAAAACATATATTTATCATTATTTAATTCTCTGTCATTTTTCTCCCTGAACTCAACTTCTTTCATAATGACAATCCAACCAGCTTTGTCTTTATGAGAAATGATTACATCATTAGCAATTAACCTATTCTTAAGATGTCTAACCTCAGCAGGATTAACAATAATTTTTTCTTTCCTTTTTAAGCTTTTATTTAAAATCAATTGAATGCTGACTTTCTGCTCATCACTCAAATTACTAGATTCGATAGATGAAAATTCTATCAAAAACTACATTTTTTGAATGAAAAGGAACAAAATTAGGACCTTTATCAAGAATCTTTAATTCTCTATCATTTAATTTAATATCAGAAAGATTAACAATTTTATTAATAGAAACATTACCCTCATATACCCTATCACTACAATAAACTTTATTCATTTTTCCAAACAACCATTTTAATTTTTTTTCATACTATCTACAATAGAAATTTGACATATTTTATCTAAACTGCTTCATGAAAAAATTTAAAATAGAATAATTAAAATCTTGCCTCTTGTCTAAACAATACCTATTTCTTTTATATTCATAAATAAATTTGCAAAATTTAATATAAAAAATTTTCAAAAAACTATTCAAAATATATATTTGTAAATTAACATCCAAATTCATATTTTTAAACAACTTTTTATTCTTTTTAAAATTAGTAATATAACTCCTAAGAAAAGCATTAAATTTCCTACATTTTTTAAGAAAATAAATCTGCCATTTTAATAATTTTATTCTATCACTCAATCTAAATAACTTTTTAATCTTCCTAGTATTATTCAATGGAAATTTATTCATAACTAAACCCTAACTACAAATAACAAATACACATCTAAACTAACAAACAAACAAAAAAACACCAAACATACACAACTTTTTTTTAGTATTTAATAATTTTCCATTGAATGACATTAGATGGATTAAAAAGTTATCTAGATTGAGTGATAAGATAGAATCATTAAGATGGCAGATTTATTTTCTTATTAAATGTAGGGAAATTAATGTTTTTCCTAGGAGTTGTATTATTAATTTTAAGAAAAATAAAAAGCTGCTTAAAAATAAGAATTTGGTTCTTAAGTTACAAACATATATTTTGAATAGTTTTTTGAAAGAAAATTTTACAAATTTATTTATGAATATAAAAGATATTTTAGACAAGAGGCAAGATTTTAATTATTCAATTTTAAATTTTTTTCATGAGGCAGTTTAGACAAAATAGGTCAAATTTCTATTGTAGAAAGTATGAAAGTAAATTAAAATGGTTGTTTAGAAAAATGAATAAAATTTATTGTAGTGATAGGGTATATGAAGGTAATGTTTCTATTAATAAAATTGTTAATATTTCTCATATTAAGTTAAATGATAGAGAATTAGAGATTCTTGGTAAAGGCCCTAATTTTGTTCCTTTTCATTCAAGCAATATAGTTTTTGATACAATTTTGTCTATTGAATTTAGTAATTTGAGTGAACAGAAAGTTGGCATTCAATTATCTTAAAAAGAAAAGAAAAATATATTGTTAATCCTGTTGAGGTTAGACATCTTAAGGATAAATTAATTGCTAATGACGTGATCATTTCTTGTGAAGACAATGCTGGTTGGTTTGTCATTATGAAAAGAGATGTGATCAGGGAGAAAATGGATAGAGAATTAAATAATGGTAAATATATGTTTTTAGAAAAAGATCCAGGTAATGTGATTAAAAGAAAGTTAACAGATATTATGGAAAAAATGGTAAATTTTAAAAAATTTCAAGAGTAGATTATTTAAATTGTTATTTAAATGATTTCATATCAGCTAAGATGTTTGTTAATATTAAGACTCATAAAGATGATTTCTCTGTAAGATTTATTTTTGATTTTACAGGTAGTGTTGTAGAGAGTATTTCTAGATTCTTGAATAATTTGTTTAAACAATTTGTTCATTTTGGTCATTACACAGTTTCTTCTTCTTTTGAGGCTTTTGATAAGATTAATAATTTTGGAATGGAAAGTAATTGAGTATTTGGTAGTTTGGATATTGAAAATATGTATCAATCTGTTAATATATTAAGCAGTATTTATGTTCTTATGTCTGTGTTGGTTAAACATGGATCTTTGTCAAAGAATAAAATTAATGTTATTAAAGATTCACTTTTATTATTGGAGGATTCTATGTATTTTACTTATAATGGTAATTTTTATAAGATTAAGAAAGGTTGGATAATAGGTTGTATTATTTCTCCTTTAATTTGTTCAGTTTATATTAATTATTTGGAAGAGGAAATTATTATTAAAAAGAATTGTTTATATTTAAAGTTATTTGTTAGATATATGGATGATTTTGTTTGTAGTTGAGAATGATAAATTTAAGGAATTGGTAAATGAGTTCAATTATTTTGATCCTTTTATAAGATATGTGATAGAAGAAGAGGGTTAGAGTTTGTTAAGTTAAATTGGTGATTAGAAATGTAAAGACTAATTGTTTAATATTTACTCATTGTGTTAAAAGTAAAAAATTAAGGTCTATAATTAAAGTGATAGCTATCATTCTGTATCTCATAAAGAAGCTGCTTTAAGAAATTATTGTTGTAGGAATAAGAAATTAAATAATTCTAGTGGGATAGCTTTGTTTCAGAAAGGTCAATTTTATAAAGATTACTTGAGTGTTGGCTACTTTGATAAATTTGTTAAAAGTATTTTATTAAATAATAATATTTGTAAGGATGTAAAGGATAAAGAAAAATATGATTTTATTTTCATACCATTTAAATTGTCTTCTTATAAAATTGTATGTAAAAATAGTTGTTTGGAAATAAGAAAATTGCTTGGAAAAGGGGTATTACTTTGAATAAATTATTAAATAATACAAGGGAAATTTTTGATAGAAGACTATTCCTGGTGTAGTGTATATTATCTCTTGTTTTTTAAAAAGATTTATATAGGTCAGAGTAGTTTGAACTTAAATAAAATAATAAAGGTATATAAAAGTAGGGTTAGAAATAAATAACTTTGTTCTGCTTTGTATGTCCATGAAAAAGATATGGGCCACACTATTAATTTTGATGAAGCTAAGGTTGTCTTCTTTGAGAGAAATGAAATAAAAAGAAGAATTAAAGAATGCTTATTATTGAAAATTTGTTATTCTGAAGTAATTAACTCATTTAAAAGTTCTTTTAATATTAAGGGTGGATGGGAAGTAAATGGAATTGTGGGTAATGTTTAATATAAATATGGTATTGTTTTGTACTTCTTTACACTTGAGAAGTCTGCTTGTAACAGGTCATGACCCCATTGTTTGCATTTTGGATTTTGTTTTCTTGTTTAGTCTGATTGAGTTTTGAATTTGGGGTAATTTTAATTATTTATTGACTAGTGTAGCTTTATGCTTGTAATGTTTATATGTTTAATAATATATTTATTATTAATATATAGATACAAACAAACACTCAATTTCTAATATACTTACAATATTTACAGATTTAGATAATGATGATTGTACTCCATCTGCTACTGTCTAGCAGGGTATAGCTAATAGTTCTAATGTGAACTGTTGAAGGAGGGATTTATGTACCATTATAGATTTCTTCTCACTTCCAGCTTTATTTGGCACCTGCCTTGTGAGTAGGTACAGTGACTCTTCTGGCTGTATTTACAGCTTGTCTCAAATAACTTTTGGTTCTGATAGCTTCCAGTCCTAAATATAGACTTGCCTTACTGCATTATCCATTAATGTAAATAGCTGTAGTCTGAATAATTACCACTGCTGTTCAGGTTAGCAGGAGCTTCCTTCGAACACATGGGAGAACCAGGCTACTGTTATTTAGAGTTAACAGTTGTTTTCATTTTTTCAGTCACTCTCTGTCTTACCTTCAAAAATACTGACTATGTATTGCCATATCCCCAATCTCAATGCAAACATTTAGATTTAGTGAGCATCATTGTCTATTGGTCTTTTCTTGCTATTGGCTATGCATTATCTTTATATATACACATTGGTTAGTGGCAATGAATGCTCAATTCAATAATGATAAGAAAAGGATCTGGATTAGTCCATTATTTGAAGGCAATATGACAGTATTATAGATAATTGATGAATAGAACTTGTCTATAGATTCTTAATCCTGACTTGAATTCAGTCCATTCTGAAGTGTTATACTTCTCAATTATTAGAATAATCTTTTAGTAAAATTATCTTTTAAAGATTTTTAAAAAGCACAAATGTAGTGACTTTTTTTTTTTTCACCATTAATATGATTATTTGGTTTGAAAATCTACAATTTTATATTTATACAGCAATGAAAACTACCACTTCCCTGTCAAATATAGATCAGTGAGGAACATTATTTGTAGCTGGAAAAAGTATTAAAAAACCACTCACTTGGATTGTGCTCAAACTGTCATTTGGATTATTGAATGTCACATGATTTCGAAAAGAACTAATAGTAAACTACCATTATAACGATAGTAAGAGATCATACATATATCAATAAAAATTGATTGGATAACAATGGTTAAATGTAGTTAATGATTATTCAAAAAAAAAATTAACATTTGAACAATGAAGAAATTAATTTATACATTTGTATATATATACACACACACAAACACATAAATATCTATATCAAAGAAAAAAAAGTAATTATTTATTAATAAAAACAATTCAGCTGATTCAATGTCAAATAGTTGTATATTTATTTACATTTTTCAAGATTAAAAGTCAATATTTCAAATTATGGCTGCATTTACTTATATTTAATTTGTTTCCCAGGAAATTTCAAGGCATATGAAACTAGATAATATTCTCTAAAGATAATGGTTTCTCTTTCTCGTTCTCTTTGTATAAAGTTTCAAGTTGAAGATTAGTTTGTCAATGACAGGAAAAGGAAGCCTGTAGTGTATCATTATTTATGATTCATATAAGAATATCAAGTGTATATGATTGCGTTACTTTGTATACAAAATATACTCAATGCATTTTCCTTTTTTAAAAAAAAATCTATGTTCATAAAAGATATCTTCAAAATAATGTCAACATTTTTAGTAAAAATTTAATTATGTGACGAAAGGTCACACAAGCACAAGACATTTTAATAAACCAGACAATTATTTTAATATATTATGTTTGATAGCACAATCATCTCTTTTTTTTTTTTTACATTTAATTTTCAATTTTTTTTATAAACGATTTATTTATTTTGCTTTTAGATATATATCCAATTAACATTTTTATTTTTTAAAAAAATGCATCCTAATTATTTTAAATGTTTCTGTCTTATTCTACAGTTATTTTCTAGTTAATTTTATCTGTCAAAAATTATTATCTTCTATTTTGAAACGTTGATTTCAACAACTCGACAAACGATAAACACCCGCAATTAAAGCGCAAATAATTCGATTATATAGAAGAACTTTGTCTGCCAGTGACCGTACTCAATCATTTTTTTTACTGCCTTATGCGATTGGGTTTTTTTTCTCTCTTAATGATTCATAATTTTATAATCTAGCTATGAATATCAATATTTATTAAACTTTATGACGGTAATTTTAAAAAAAAAGTGCTACATATAAAATCAAAATACTAGAACAAAATGTATTAAAAGATAGCAAACAATGCAAACTATAAACAATAATAGTGTATTATTGCTTGGTCATAAGATTCTACTATGTAATTACTCAATCTGACTTATGAGCAGAGAATTGATTATACATGCCCCAATATAAAATAAAATGTATATTTATAAAGTGGAAAGCGAAGACAAACTACTACTAACGATAATCAATGTTTATAATGGATTGTGATATTCTGATGCCTAGATATTAAAACTTGATTTTGAGGAAAATACTTAACAATCATACATCCATGCATTTTTATAGTATAATAATTGATATCAATAATACTATTGCTACTTTTGTTCATTACTTACAGGATGTGTTGCTTGGAAGGTCAAGGGATATTCAAAAACCTAACTAGCAA
The DNA here is from genome assembly GCA_028023455.1 of Epiperipatus broadwayi. NCBI lineage: Eukaryota > Metazoa > Onychophora > Udeonychophora > Euonychophora > Peripatidae > Epiperipatus > Epiperipatus broadwayi. The sequence goes on from JAQFVV010014366.1 coordinate 31,046, forward strand.
CTATAATATGAGATAAACTATTTAAAATTATACTATACAAAATTTGAATAATAGATATTGGTATTGCTCTATGTCTTTAAAAAAAAGGCTAGTCTTTTAAATGGTACATTTAGTTGCCTGGCAAGTCAATTAGTCATCCAATACCATTTGACTTCCAGACAAGTAATCATATAATTAGAAATTTGAAGTTATATGATGGATTATTCCCAACATCTAGCCAAATTTGTTAAATGTTTTTAGAAAAATTCAAACTTTATTTAGATTTTTTCAAATACATTTAATGTGTTGCAAATAATGCATAAATTAGTAAAAAGACAACATTAGTAGTCAAGCGTTGGTGGTTGAGAGGTCAGCACAGCTACCTTACAAGCAGTTGTCCCGGGTTAACGGATTCACTTTCTGGCCGATTCTATGACATGGAAAAAAAAGACAATATTAGTAGATGATATTATTGTGGTCACCTCTTGAGGTGTTGAAAACCTGATCAGTAATATCTAGCATGAGAATTAAAATCATGACCTTTAGATTTATGAATATTGGATTTAATATTATGTTCTAACCAACTAGGTTGATCTTTTATATATTTATCTCTGAGTGTTCTTCTAATTTCTTCATTTTCTTTTTTTTCTTTTAAGAGTAAGATTAATGAATATTTTCCAAATATTATGGATTACTGAGTTATTTGATATTGTCAATGGAGCAACTTCTTCAAATGATTTTTTTTTTATTTTTTCTTACTAAAGTTATTCACATACAATGTCAAATAACTTCAGAAGTCAACCTAGTATAATAATCCTTAATATTTGAAAGAAAAAAAAACAGAGAAATCAAGAAAACCCGTAAGGAAATAAAATTGCTACTTAAAATTGACTTTGACAGAGCAGCTTAGTTGGATAAAACATTGCCTTCAATTGAGTATTAAAAATCTAAAAATCACTGGTTCAATTCTATATTTGTTGTCACTGATCAGGCCAGCAATAAGGAAATAACATTCAAAAGATATGTTCTATATTAATATATCTAATAATTGAATATATTTACAAAAGTATAAATAAACTTCAAATTTTTTTAAAAATATTTAACAACTGTAACTAGATGAAGGAAGTAGTCTAAAATATAACTACCCATAAAATGCCATCATTAGAAATCTTCAAACAATTGCATAACAAGGAAGCACATTTTTAAAAACATTAGATATAAATGAGTAACAGTATCACTAGTAATAATTATCACTGATTTAATAACAAGCTGTCTTAATGTAGTCAAGAATATTAAGATTTTACATTATCCATAAGTTAAAGCAATAAATTCTTTGATCATTTTTAACTCATTTTAAAATATAGCTGGAAGAACTTTCTTTGATTTTTTTTAAAGATTGGCTAATCTAATTGAGTTTTCTAACAGGAAGATTTATAAAGCAGTATAATAAAGCAATTTGTCCTCACTGAATCTTTAGACATTGCTTTCTAAATTTTTATTCAGATTTCAAAATCTTCATGTGTTCCTATACTTATTATAGTTTTTATTCAATTTTAGTTTTTTAGATTTAATTTTAATTTTGATCCTACATGTGCTTTATAAGATGTATGCAGGAGATATTTATTCCAGATATATTTTTACTTTGCATAACTTAAAGTATTAATCACTGTAGCATAAATGGATAATCAATGTGCTGTTATACAATTATGTTAAAAAAAATATTCATGCAACTTCTCTGTTGTTCTTTGTAATCTCAGAATAATAATAAATGTTTTTATTTGATGTTAAAAAAGTCATTATCATCATCAACCATTATCACTCCACTGCAGAATGAAGGTCTCTCCAAGTTTAATCCCTCTTCTCCGATCTTTAGCTTCTCTTCTCCACATCACCCCTGCACACTTTCTTATTTCATCCATTCATCTCACATGTGGTCTCTTTCTGGATCTTTTGCAATCTCTTGGAATCCAGTTTAATATTTCAATTGTCCATCTAATTTGGTTTAACACACACACACACACACACACACACACATATATATATATATATATATATATATATATATATATATATATATTAACTAAATAGATAAAAGGTAACTGCTAGAGGGTTACATTATATCTTAAGATTTAGATGCAGTGCTCTCAAATCCAAAGCTTCTCACTGATAAAAGCCACAAGTTAGAAACTAATCTGAGGAATTTGGATATGCATATATGCTTTCAATTTTTACCAAGAAAAAATTTGTAGTTAAAACATGGAATTTGATATTTTTACTAGTTAAGCTTCTCTCTATTTTTACTTGGTTTTGTATTGTACCAGTCAACACATGTTATACCCAACAACCTAAACACGAAGTCAGATTCAAACCCAGTCAAACCAAAGAATTAAATCCAAGACCAAACTGAATTTGAACCCAACTCACGAGCTCAGATCAAATCAGTGGATAACACATGCTGATGGCACATGACTATGCACCAAGGAACTAGCTCAACAGATTATGATTTCTGAGATCCCTGATCTGACTCTAGCTAATGTACAATAAAATGGCTATGGATATTTCTAAATCAATTCATATATGTATGCTTGGGTTGCTGATACAGACAGCGAGCATGAATATTAAAATAATAAATAATGAAGAAAGTCAAAACCAAATATGTTATATAAAATATTTAATAATAAGTAAATATTTGTTCAAATGGTTATGATTAGCATAATATATTATCTCTAGTCTTTAGAGTGTGAATTACAATAAATAATGGCAGTCATGATCATATGCCAATAATTAATATGCAAGTGTGGGAGAAATATATATGTCTATGCCCCAACAAGTAGACAAAGGAAAAGAAAGGTATTTTACTTGGAAAGAAACTGATTCTAATTTTATAAAAAAAGATGTGAGATTCATTTTCACACATCCATAAATCAATTCATGAAAAGCATGATGAGTATTTAGAGCATAACTTCAATATTTAACAAAGAACTTATTTAAAATTATAGATGAATATAAGTTGTTTGATTTTAATAAAATTAATTCATTATGATTTATAAGCATAAGAGCATGGCTTTATTGGAAATGAGAAATAAACAGTACTAACAACTTACGAGCATTAAAAAAAAATATGAAATATAATGATTTGTCAGTCATTTAAGAAGTAGAAGACCAACTTGTATTTTACAAGTCCTTTCTGCACTGCAAATGATCAGTGGAACACAGGGAAAGCCAGGTCAGGACACAGCCATGAATCTTTGGTGTTTCAAATATAAAACGAACAAGGGGAAGTGATTTCTTCCTATGTAATTAAAATATCAATAAGATCACTGATGTAACAAACCTATGAAGTAAGAGGTGTCACATTAGCAATGTTCAGAAAATGATGATTCAATGATCATTGTATTTAATTAATAAAACTCAAATTATATGGGAAATGCTTCATGTAATGACCTGATCATGTCGGATTAAAATCAAACTTATCCTAAGCAAAATGACTAAATGTAATTATATAATTATAATAATCATACCCTAAATATCATGCCCTCCCTGAATATTAATATAAAGTACAAAATTTAAATTAGAATATATTGATTTTATTTCCTTTATCAACCTTTAGCAAAACATTTTAATATGATTAATATGAAAAAATAAATTTGTGAACTCAAATAAAATAGCCAGAAGCATAGGTTATAAAATGGGCTAATAATCATTATCAGCCATTGGTAAAATAGCAAACATTTAATAAATCCTTCAACTTGATAATTAATAGAACCATATTAATTTAGTTCTAATGGACAATAATTAAACTACAAAATTTAATATATTATTTTCATAAGGTAAGGTTAATGAAAGAGATTATTATCAAGTTGAAAGTATTATTGGTATATAATCAAAGATAAATGATATTAATAATCATTCAAATAAATATATAATAAGTTAGTTAAAACGAACCCCCATCATAAGAAAAAGAAAGTTAACAAAATATTAATTTTAAGACTAGAGATAAGAATAGAGAATTACTATACAAATTAAGACATTATAAAATGTGGAGAAATTTCAAACAGTAATTAATTTAAGATATGATTTAGGGTAAAGTTCATAAACAGGCCAGAAAGTTGCAGTTCAGAAAATAAAGATATTACCAGTCCTTCCATAGTTTGTTCATTAATTTACATGGCAGAGTCCAGTTGGGTTTAGATGATAATGTAGGCATGCATTTAACTCATATGAATAGCATTTTTGGATTGGTTTCCTTAAGATTTCGGCAGCTCACGATTGGTATGGAAATTTCTAATTAGCAACTACATGTTGAAGATTTTATGGGAACTTCAGGGTCCAGCAATCAGATCTCTGAAGTTAGCCACACACCATGCTGAAAAGACTATTAAAATTCATAATTAAAAGTGATGTAGCTTCAGGTAGCAACTCTTCTAAAAAAGTAATAGCTTCTTTTTTCTTGAAACTTTTCTGGGCTATTTATACCTGTCCTGCAGTTTCCTGCCCATTCTGTCTCTGATGCCTTCAGACTAAAACTTTTAGAATTATCACAAGTTAAAATTTTTGTTAATTGATTTCTGATCCATTCCTCCAATAAGACTTTCAAATCCATTAACTTTGAATTCATTTTCTATTTAGAAAATCTGAATAAATGATTTTAATTAAGAACTGTCCTTACATTTTATATTATCATTTTAACTAATTAATAAAAAATCCCCCATCATCTTTGGGAAAGGGCGATCTGAAAGCTTATCGAAAGAATGTAGCTTTTAATCACATAAATTTGAACAAAGTGGTAAAAATCAAATTAAAACATTCTGATGTAATGAAACTTTATAATGAATGTATATATTTAATTATTCATAAATATATACATACAATCCGTGCAATTACAATATGTGTGATTTCATGAATAATTTTATCATGAAGTTATTAATAATATTAGTAAGTTTAAATATAAATAATTGGCTTTAACAAATGTTTAAATAATAATCGGTTTTAAATGAAACTAGCATGTATTGAAATAGTATAAAGACCCATTACATTTGGAAATTCACTGTTAGTGATAGAAGTTTGAAGTAGGCTAAAGATGGGATCTCATGAAGCTCGGATCGAACTTAGATCCATCTGCTTCAGTATTTTGGATAATATTTTTGTTTTGCTGAATCTGATTATTTCTACTTATATATACTGAGAATAGTTAACACAAAAGTTACCTTTCCCTCTGTGGTAAATTGTGCAAGAATTTTTTTTAAAAAATTTAAAACTGTTCATATGAAAATAATCTGAATATTGACATTTCAATGATTCTGAACCTAATTTCTATTTAGAATTTTTTGAAGAGAGATTTAAACATTTTAAACAGCATATTGATAGTTTCAGTATTATAACTCAGTATTGAAAACTTTAAAATAAAACTTTCTAGAACATTTGATTGTGAAGATCATGATATAATTTTTAAAAATGCAAAGATAATGTCGTTAGCTTAAAAGATGTTGAAGATTTTGATATTATTTTAAGAAATAAAATTCATGCTATTATCTTAGCAAATAATCAACATTATAATAATATATTAAAGGATGAAAAATTCCAGAATATAATGCAGATAATGTCAACTCTGGTGACATTTATGATATTAACTTACACTATGTCAAAGATCATAATATTACTTAATAAATTGTGAAAAGCATAATAATATGTTAAGAGATGATAAAGGTCATGATATTATATTAAGAAATAATAAAGATTATGATATTATTAAGAGACAATGAAAATAATAAAATATTTTGAATGATATATATGAAAAAATTAAAATATTTTATTATATTGTATATATGCTGTGATAATTTTTCTTTTGCAAATTCTTTATAAAAATTTTAGAAAATATACATAAAATTTGTAGCCTTTTTTAAATTTAAACAAGCTTTGAAAATTTTATTTATTTCTGTTTTAACTACTTCAGCAGAAAGAAGCTTTTCTAAGTTAAAATTAATTAAAAACCATCTAAGAAGTACTGTGTCTCTAACTTAGCTTTATTATTGAGTGAATATAAATATTGCGAAAATCTAAATTTTAAAAACATAATTACTGATTTTTCAGAAAAAAATGTAAGAAAATTAAATCATATAGCATACTGTGTATAATTTATTAATTATTTAATTTTAATTTTATCTTATAGATAATCGTCAAAATAATCTCGTTTTTTTTTATACTTTTTGAATTTTAACTACATGGACGAAACATATATGTAAGTATATAAGTATAGACATTCTTTTAATATGAAGATTAACGGAATCTTCACATTCCTTGGCACTTTAACTTTTGCCCCAGGTACCTACACACATTTTCTAAATTTGATATTTTATTTATTTGTTAATACAATTGTTATGTTACAAAGTAAGTCTTCATTATTGTTTGTTTGTTTTTGCATTCCCCTTTTATGTGAAAGCATAAAATAGTCATTAATATTATAGCTGATAAAAATATTAATGTTCATATATACTATATTTACTAAATGGTTAAATGTTAAGTATTTATAGGATTTGAAAGTAACTTAATAGGGAAAAAAATATTATAGGTTTGTTTTTTATATCACGGATAGAATACTATTAATTTAAATATTTATTATTATTCAAACATTTATATTATCGAACCAAAATTTCAAAGATTTTTAAATCTTTACTATAAATTAATTTGTCTGTATTATATTTTAAAGATTTATATTGTTGTTAATAAAATAAAATATACAAAAAATATTTATACCAATCAGATTGTAGATAGATGATGTAAAAGATCTATCTTTGAAATCTGAAAAATTCTTCAAGAATTCGGAAAACAGAAATTTTGCATTAATGGTATTTTATCTTTAAAAAATTTTGTGAAACATTCAAATTTCAGACTAAAGTGAGTGAAAATAATATAAAGTGTTATTAGAACAACTTTTATTTTTTACCATTTTTATTTATTTATTTATTGCTTTTGTAAATATAAATTATTTATAATTGTGTTTCACCAGTTAGTGGGGGTTTTTTTTTTTTTTTGCTAAATTTTTAGAAGAATTTATGAAAAATAACTATAAATCTTTTGTTTTCAAAGTAAAAATTACTTAATATTATTGTAGTTTATTAATTTCTGATTAGAAATTAAAGATTGAAAACAGAAATCCATTAATATACATATTGAGATGGCTTGTCTCATGAACACAACACAGTAACAAAACTAATCTTGACAATAGGCATGTGCATATATGTATATATATATATATATAGCCTGGGAAAGAATGACTTCTTACCTTTGTTTACATATACATAGATAAATAAATAATCAGTCAAACAAGATTGAAATAAACAATTATTAATAAGTATATTTAAATAGTTATCAAACCGGCTTTCATCTCCATTGAGACCTTCTCAAGATATAATACATGATTATGGACAAATAAATTATATTGGATATTTGATCATCATAGTGACATATACATAGATCTATGTTTAATTTAAAGTTTATATATATATATTTTAAATTTATTGAGGAAAATAAGAAATGAACAGAAGGAAAATTTACTTTTCAAATATTTAATATAAAGCCTAGAATGAGTAAAATATTCATTGAATTGAATGAGAAAATTTGTTGATATTTTTGAAATACTGTAAGTTATTCCAAATTAATTAAGAAGTTCTGTCTAATAGAAATATATTACATGATCTATTTCTGATTCTGATAAAAGTCTAAATTTTAATACAAGTTGTTTTTAATAAGTTTATACTTAAAAGATAAAAAAAATTAATTACGAAATGGTTTTGCACCTATATTGTGTTGATGAAAAGCAAAACAATTATTGCATTATAATTATAATATTGTTTTTAACTAACTAAGAAGAAAAAATACTTAACGTTAATTCTTCTTATCACTTTGTATGTTCTTGACTATAGGCTAAATATATTAAAGCTCAATTTAACTAGAATGCTTACATTTCAAAATGGAGACAGATGCTAATAGTTCTCCATGCTGTTCAACTTTAGACACACTATAAGTGTTTTATATGCCATCTATAGTTTATATGTAAGCAATCACTGCTCACAACATATAATAAAATAACACTTATGCAGAGTTTAAATATACAATTTTAATAATTGTATAGAGTATACTTCTGACGTTTTCACAATTATTAGAATTTTATATTTAAACTCTGTATAAGTTATATATA
>JAQFVV010014367.1:0-39186 GCA_028023455.1 Epiperipatus broadwayi
TTTTCTTTTTTCACAGCAACTCCATCTACAGGCTTCATTTTACATTACAATATTAAAGATAAAATAAATATTCTATTTCCTATTCATTACATACATAAATAATTATACATAATATTTACTTATAAATTATAATCATGTATTTACATTATACAATCACATATTTATACTTTAATGTTATTTATAAATTTCCTAATTTTCTCTTTCTTACATATTATAACTATATTTAATAATTTAAACTCAACATAATTAGAATGATAATCATCTATATAAATATATACATATAATTTATCTATAATTATACTTAACTTACATTAAATTTTCCAGCTATCTAATAACACCCATTTTCCAGACAACTTTACTGGACCTTTAACTATATTCATACATTTTTCAAAATTCTCTTGTATATATATATATATATATATATATATATATATATATATAAATATATATAGATAGAGATATATATATATATATATATATATATAACATATCCTCTCACTACACTTCTTTACATATTTAATTACTTTAATGTTTTTTTCACAATTTATTCTATGTCCAGTATTTAAAAAATGTAGACAAATTTCTGATTTCATATTCTTCCTTTTAATTGCTCTATCATGTTCTTTACCTCTTTCTAATGCAGTTTTCTCTGTCTGACCAATATATATCTTGTTACAAAATTCACCACTAATCTTATACACTAACCCAGATTTATCATTCTCATTATTATTTTCTATATTACATAGCCATTTTCCTAATGATCTATTGTTTTTCCATCCTATTTTAATATTATTAGGTAATTTTTCTTTTACCAATTCTTTATATACTTTATCAAAATATGGAATTGAAATCCATTTATTATTTATAGTTGATTTGTGATTATTATAATATCTACTATCTTCATTTTTATTTTTAACAAACATTGGAGGTTGAAAATGATTATATTAGTATGGGATATAAAAAGAAAAATATAAGTAAATTTTTTAAAAATAAAAATGAAAATAGTAGATATTATAATAATCACAAATTAACTATAAATAATAAATGGATTTCAATTCCATATTTTGATAAAGTATATAAAGAATTGATAAAGGAAAAATTACCTAATAATATTAAAATAGAATGGAAAAACAGTAGATCATTAGGGAAATGGATATGTAATATAGAAAATAATAATGAGAATGATAAAGCTGGGTTAGGGTATAAGATTATTGGTGAATTTTGTAACAAGATATATATTCATCAGACAGAGAAAACTCCATTAGAAAGAGGTAAAGAACATGATAGAGCAATTAAAAGGAAGAATATGAAATCAGAAATTTATCTACATTTTTTTAAATATTGAAGATAGAATAAATTGTGAAAAAAATATTCAAGCAATTAAATATGTAAAGAAGTATAGTGAGAGGATATGTTATGAATCTTTGTATATACAAGAGAATTTTGAAAAATGTATGAATATAGTTAAAGGTCCTGCAAAGTTGGCTGGAAAATGGGTGTTATTAGATAGCTGGAAAATTTAATTTAAGTTAAGTATAATTATAGATAAATTATATGTATATATTTATATAGATTACTATCATTCTAATTATGTTGAGTTTAAATTATTAAATATAGTTATAATATGTAAGAAAGAGAAAATTAGGAAATTTATAAATAACATTAAAGTATAAATATGTGATTGTATAATGTAAATACATGATTATAATTTATAAGTAAATATTATGTATGATTATTTATGTATGTAATGAATAGGAAATAGAATATTTATTTTATCTTTAATATTGTAATGTAAAATGAAGCCTGTAGATGGAGTTGCTGTAAACAGGAAAGAATTATAATATAACTTTAAGTGTATTTACATCTTGATAAAGCTCCAATATAGGGGCGAAATCCAGGTTGGTGAGGTTTATTAATCATAATATTATTATAAAAGTTGTCTACCCTGAACAGTGATTGGATATATGTTTGAGAGAAGGGGGTCTGAACAAATTGATGAGTGCTTGTTCAACATAAAATATGTACATTGGAGATCGTTGATCTTTTTCACATATATGTGGTCATTTGTAACAATTGTATAAGATGGATTGGATGTTTGAAGGGAGTTTGAAAGTCTGAGTTTCTTATAATTCCATTGTTTAGTATAGTCAATATTCATGGATTCATATATATATATATATATATGTGTGTGTGTGTGTGTGTGTGTGTGTTATAGTCCATTAATGCAAACTATAAAACATCAGATGTAAGCAATTTGCAATTTTTGGTCAAGCAGTGATAATTTTACAACTATTTTTATGTAGAAAGCATTCATTGTACCTAAAGATGTTGACTTTTTTATCATCTGATATTCTGAATTGCAACCAACTTTGAAAACAAATAGTAAAATAAATGATATATAGATATATTAGTATGTATGTATGAATCGATAAATAGCATGAAAATGACAATGTGAAATAATTAAATGTTAGTTACCCAGATCACAGTGAGATGTTTGGTATCAGATGTGACAGGAGGAGCTTCTATCATAAGAATTTTAACTCTCCATTCCACTATTCAATTAATTAATTATTTTTTGTGTGGCAATTCCATAAATAAAGTTCATTCTGCATATCTTTTAAATACGTTTTGTCATTTTTATTCCATTGAATGAGTATAACTATTTAAATGTGTGATAAAGTTTTATTGTTTTGCTTATACACATATTTTATAAGACGCATTTTTTTTTTTAATTTTTAAAGTTGATTTTAATTTTTTAATTAGTCATTTTAATTTTTAAGATATTTATGCTTTGTTATTTTAAGAATACCAAACTCTCTATACAGTAATGCCACCAAGTGCAAGCCTTCATAATTAATGGATGTGGGAAGGTTTGTTCATAAAATCCCTATCTAGTTTCTATTTATCCAACATCTCCAGACTAGTTTTTAGCTTGTGGATTTCATCAGTGAGGAGCCCATTTGAGAGCCCTGCACCTAGGTCTTGGGATCTACCTTTTACCTATTTGGTTAACTATAAAGCTAGAAACCCAATATTAAAACACCACAATGTTTCCAACCCAATCTCATTCACTTGTATAATCATATAGAACTAAACTCAATTCAGCATATATATATATATATATATATATGCTATATATATATATATATATATATATATATATATATATATATATATATATATATTTGTGTGTCTTTTCTGTGTCAAAGACCATGGTCACTATTATGCTATGGGCAGGATAGGTATAAAACCATCAAAACATCACATGATCACCATTAATATGAGTTTGGTACTTTTATCAAGAGCATGTGTTTGCATATGAAATGGTGATCATATAATGATATGATGCTTTATTATTATTTTATTGCACATAAGTTCATTTCATGTTATAACAATCATTTTTCATCCTTTCAACGATTCCTTTTTTCAATTTCTAATTAATTTCTTTTCTTATTAAAAGAAAAAGATTAATCAACGAACTCTAATTTCTGAGCTATAATAACTTCTTAAATTTTAAAAATTAAAAACAAAGCATAATATACGTTAAAAGCCAAACACTTATTAAAAAAATTTAAATCTGCTAAAAGGTATTTTTGTAATTTTTAAAAAAATCGGAAAATTGGTTTACACTATAGGTGGTCTGCGAACATTTTTCTTTATTTTTCAATATAAAAACACTCAACTTTTTTTAAACTTCTATACTAGTTAAGATTTGGGTAGAAGTAGTTTTTTTAATTAATAAATATAATAGCTGCCTTTTGTAAAAATCTAATATAAAAAAATATCTCAGCAATTTTTTTTATATTAAAAATATTTCATTATTAAATTTTAGAATATAAATATTCTTTAAAGTAAATGCAAGCTAAGATAAAACATATTTACTATAGATGTATGACATTTCTAGTTTAAAAATAATAATAAAAAAGCTATTAAATCAGTCTTTTAGTTTACAAAACCATTATTTCTTTACAATTGGATCCATAAATAGAAACTTCATATACTTTCAATCATAAAACTTTAAAAAATAAAAAATAAGTTTCGCAGAAAGTTTTTCTTTTCTTCTAAAATTTAATTTAACTTTTAAGTAAAATTTCATGATATAGCCTATATTTAATCAGTGACACTTCTTTTATTATTATCTTATTTTTTATTATTCCTAAACACTTATGGAGAACTTTTTTTGTTTTTAAAAAGTGTTTTGTTAGGTACAAATCATGAAAAAAATTCATAAAAAATTTAACAAATAACAAATATTTATTTTTAATGGAAAAGGTTTTATTTAGTATTAGCTTACCAATCACTATGTTCATTTTTTCCTTTTTACATTCATTACCTCGGAATAATTTTTCAAACTTTTTATTTTTATTCTTTACTCACCTTCAATATAGTAAGAGTATGATTGCTTGAAGGTTTATGATGACAGCATTTTAGTTGTACTTCTATGTCGGACTATTCCCATCATCCTACATTACATATTGAATGACTAGAAACATTCTTACATTCTATTTAAGTTTTTCCATTACATTTAAGTGTTACATAATAGTAAACATATGTTACACAATGCTTCAAATGGTCTTATTTTCTCCTCTTCTTCAGGTGTTGGTGGCCTGACCAAAAACAGTACTAGCATAAGAATCGAACCTGGATCTTTAAATTCTAAAATATTGAACTTTAGAGCATTACCTTAAAATTCAATATTCAAGAGTTTTAATTTTAATCCTAGTACTGTCACTAATCATGCCAGTAATACCTGAAGAAGAGAAGAAAATAATATGTTCTAAACTTTATACATATACCAACTTGTATTTTACCTGCTTGAATGTAATTAAAAAATTTAAATAAAGTATAATTTTTTTTTCTAAATACATATAATATTTTAATGGAAATAGTATAACATATAAGTGCAATCCTGAGAATCCTTCTATCAACTTTCTATTTTCTTCTTTTTCTTTTAACTTTTATATTATCTTTCAATTTTATCTTTCATATCTTATCCTCACCTATAAAGAATTCCTAAGCTTTTTTTTTTTTATATTCTTAATTTTTTCAGTAAACATTCACATTTTGTATACACTTTAATATTTCTTTGTCCTATTATTTAACTCATTATTATTATTTCCATTTAAATTTGAATCTATCATTTTCACAATATTTCTTTATATTTTTTTTAAAGGAACATGTTAAATAAAGTTATACCCCAAACCAAAGATTTAAAAACATTTTTCTTAATATCTATTTTTACTAATGTATAAAATAATATTTTTTGTAATCACTCATTTATATTATCTTCTTCTTAGATGCTTACTGAATACTTTCAGTACATTGTAATACTTTGTAAAGTCACTTTCTTTATATTACTCTTTACAATCTTCTCCACAATATTATACCTTACAATCTCTATAACTTTAGTTTTTTCTATGATAAAAAAAATAATAATAACTTTATAATCATCTCCACAATTTTATGTCTTATTCTCTTCACAATTATTTTCACAACTTTACATTTTACTCATATCTTCACATTTTACTATTAATATCATCTTCACAATTTTAATTTTCTTGCATATATTTTATAACTTTTGTTAATTCTACAGATTGTTTTATTAAAAGGATGTTATATTTATCAGTAAATACCAGGCTAATAGTTTGAGCAAATTATGCATCTTAATCTTATTAATGGGATTGATAAATTTTTGCATAAACTTTTAAGCAAATTCCAAATGATTTCAGTAATCTCTGCTTACTTTTATTTACTTAGCTTTTTATTTTAATACATAAAAAACTTTTTATAAAATTGCATTTAAAAGTTTGAAAAATTGAATCGCCCAAACAGACTTTTTATATATGTTATTGGAATTAATTGGGGTGAGTATTCTTTTGATACTTGTATGTTATAAACATAGTTATTCTGTTGAGAAGTACCATTTTTAGCTCATTTTAATAATGTTTGATCTTTAGTTTATTAAATATTTATTTTATGCAATTAACCATATGTATTTAATCTTGTGTTTCCTGTCATTTCTTTTCTCACACATTATTTTAATAATACTTAGATCCAAACTATGTCCTTGTTCTTTTTCATAATTGTAAAATACTAATATATTGGTAGAATTTGATTTTTATTTTGGTTTTCTACACATTAAAATGTGTTGTATTATTCTTGTTTTTAGATATACATGTGCATATGTGCATTTAATCTTGAAGATATTTCAAAACACTTTGCAGGATTATTTCTTTTTTTAATTTAAAAGTCCATTATTATTTAAAATATGGTTCACTTACTTAGCATGTTGGACCAAAATGTGTTTTATTCATTAGTATCATTGTACTTTGTTTTCATTGATTAATTGGCATTCATCATTCTTGATTATGGGTAGTAGATACCAGGGCATGAAAAACCGATCAACTCTAGGCATTTTAATACATCCTTTGTCATAGTAGGCAGTAAGTTATAATATAAGTCTTTATACTTGGTCTAGGCAAGTAATCTCTTTTTTTTCTTCTAAATACTGTGTGACTACAAAAATAATGGAAAGATTCATATCTAACAGTCTTCATCCACTTATCTTGAGAATACTATTTTGAACAAACAAAAACTATCATCATTGTAATACTTTTCCTTACTGGTTGCACATTTCTTTACTTCTGTAGACTAAATTGTAAGATTTTTCTTATCAACATCACTGGGGTTTACTCTTAGAAGTTACTGATAACACTAATATTTTAATAGTAAGCTGAATTCATGGCTTGCCTTAACGATTAGTATGGACTAAGTACATAATTTCTGATTTAATTAAAGGAATAAAATCAAGCACTGAATTCTCTATTAATATTTTTTTTGATTTGGTTTTTGTAGCTTTTAAAATCATTACCCACCTGTTGACCAAAAAACATATTTCCAAAGCTCAAAGGATCTGTCCAAAGTGGAGTTTTTTTTTTCGAACACATCTCTAACATTTTTATTAAAGATCTTAATTATTTCGCTGCTTCTAAGGATATTAGATTATTTTCCACGTGATATTTTTCTCTTCTTTTAATTTTATACAAATAGAAAATCTATAAATTGAAGGATATTTATTTCATTTTATAACTAATTCAAGCCGCATAATATTTATTTTCTCTGTCAGTTAAACATCCTTATATATATATATATATATATTGGGCATTTATATTATTTATCTGACCAAACTTATTAGAATTATAAACTAAATTTATTTCTATTTGTGAAGGCTATCCCTCTACCCACTATAATAAAAGGTGGAATTTTAGTTTTTTGGTTGTGAAAAGCATTTATCATACTTATCTATCTTGTATTGCTTATACAAATATTAAATTCTAAAATTACCGTGAAACTTCTGAAAATTTCTTGCAATTTTTTTTTTATTTTTCGTATGGAGTGAAAGAGCTCCAAATAAAGCCAATACGTAGCAGAATCTATTTATTGCTATTTGTCCTTGACTCATATATATGTGACACAGCTATAGCATATTATAAAATATTTCTTTATTTTATTTATATTTTGTTAACCTTATTGATATTTTATTTTAATAATTGTCATAACTTAATTCTCCACTACTTTTCTATCTAGTTTTAAGTTTTAACTTGACATTGTGTTCTGATTCATAATCATTGCAACGTGTTTCCCATTTAAGTTTTATATCAGTAAGAATGATCAGATAAAAGCCGAGTACTATTCTGCTTAAAATAAGTTAGTTTGTACTATCAGTTTAAATTTATTATTACCTGGCTTACTTTATGCTAAAATTTATCTAGGTTATCGCATGGAAAAATATGTGCATGTGTGCGTGCATGAGCGTGTGTGTGTTCGTGTGCAAGTGTAAAATAACAAGTCACCCATTAAAAATATCCTATACATAAACAGTTTTAAATTATAATATATATATATATGACTAAAAGTAATGTACAATTTATATAACCGCAAATAGAATACATAACTTGAAATATTCGACTAATCAGTCATCAAATTACGTATATTGCAATCAATCTGCAAACTATGTGTTTCAAAACATGTTCAACAGCTGCAGTGGAGTGTTAACACTCTGCCTTAGTGTTATTTGCCCATGATATTGGCAGCTGTAATATATAAGACAGATCAATTTGACTTTGGATTACTATCAATATAGAATATAATTTTTGTAATGTCATAATAATGTTATTTGAGGACTTATTGATTAAAATTTTAGTTACATAGTATTTTTATGTATTGTATGACTCCATGATTTCATTCTCAAAGTCGGTAAAAAGTCTTGTTTAAGACAATATAAAAATAGTCAAGCAGAAAAGTAAGAAAGCAATATCGAATAGAAGTTTTATTATTATATTTATACAGTCCTGAAAATAAAATATATACATTAAAATAAATAAAATTTAATTTTATCATGGAAAGGCATGTGTCTTAAAAATGCAGACATTTGGAAAGCATACACACAACAAATGATAGCAGTGATTACTTTTTCAGTATTAAGAAAGAATGGCATAAAAGCTACTTTTGGAATTGTTTAAGGCGTGAAAAAAATATTGTTATATAATTGACTATTATACATGTAGTGTAAGCTATGTGGATTTTGTAGTAAGCAAGCATGAATATTACTTACCTAGAAATTCCATTATTTTTAATAAGGATAGTAAGACCAGTTTTCATCAATTTAAAAAGATTTTGTTTGTAAAGAAGAGTTGTCTCAAACAGAAAATGTAAATACTGAACATATAATTTTAAAGACATAGATCTGATGGAGATTGTGGTAAATGAAGGTCATAAGTTATTTCAAACATCCATTTAACCAAATTTTAAAATTAAAAATAATTAAATATATTTTTTTAACACATATTAAACTAATTGCAAGGTATTTTGTAAACAATTTATTAGTTATAAAGCAATCAATAACTTAGAAGATGATGTTGTTTATTGGAAAATACCCTGTGCAAATGGACAAATTAGCTTGTGTGTTATAGAAAACATGTATTTGTAAATAAAGGAGACATAGTGTTAGGAAACTATATAAGGCAATATAAAAGTTAAAATTTAATAATGCTTAATTTACTTTGGATAATAGGTAAATTTGTTTAAATCAGATTAGAAGAGACATTACCAGTTAGATATCATAGTACTATTTTCATAGGAAAGTCAAACAAGCAATAGATTTTAACTTCTTCAAAATAAATACTGATGTACAAATATTTGTCAATAGTAAAGACAATACTTGTTAGTATATCCTCACTATAGTGATGGAAAGCCAAGTTGTGCATCTAGCTTTTTTAACATGATGGTCTGTGGTGCCATTAACTATTTGTCCAATGTTATCTAATAGTGATAATGTGTCCCAGTGAGATTGATTATCTTCTTAATATACTACTTGAAATCTAATCTTTTATCTTATATGCTAAAAAAATATGTTGACCTGATTAAGAGATAATTTCACTTACTGCCTGAGTGTTTGCCTAATAAAAAAGTATATCTATTAAAAAATTCCAAACAAAATTTCAAGATAATCAACATTTGAATTAAGTCAGAAAGAACAATATTTTGGCAAAAACCTTTAAACCAGGCTGCATGTTAACCATATAAAAGAATTATCATATTTTAAAAATGATTGAATGAAAAACACATAATGAACATTCAAATTTCAAAAGAAAAAAACAGAGCAACAAAAAAAATTGAAATCACTTCTACTGTGTGTTCTTCATGGGGGTACTTTAGAATTTATATACATATATTTAGACACTTTATCATGGATAAGTTACTTTTTATTACTTTTAATTTTTTCTTTCTGTATCAAAATTATAAAATAGAGACAAATTTGAATTTCTTATCATGAAATAAATTTGATTCATAAGACAGATACTGCCTAGATTGTAATGTGATCATTTTGCATAATAGAGAATAGTAAAGTTAAATTAGCACATAATAACATATCAAAATTGTATCTGATATATGTATTAATTCAAATCACATCTTGACAATTTTGTTTCAAATTGTTTATCTACTGTTTTAATCTAATTTGTTGTATAAAATAATCAGAACTTTCTTACCAAAAGTAATGAATTGTAATGAATTGTAATGAATTTTTTTTGTTAAGAATTAATTTATTATTATGATTTCTTAATACTATTTAATGATATCATATGTGTGTGCTTACAAGAAAACTGAATCTAATAAGAAATATTTGTTAATGGGCATGTATTCTTAAAAAAATTAAGTGTGGTAAAAAACAACTATAAATGTGTGTGCATCCATCACAAAACAAATATTAGAAACTGCTAAATAGAGAAAAACAGGTGTGATGTTATAGAATAACTAAATTTTGTAATAAGCATCTGTAAATTAAGTATATATCTGACATTTTTAAATATGAGAAATTATTAAATGGTGAATCTATATGCATAGTGCTGCAAAAAAATTAAATGTGATAGAAAATATATGTAAGTGATTTATATTTTAAACCCATACAAAATTCTTGGAATGTTATTTAACATAATGCTACACACTTCAACAGAACAAATAAAGATTATACACTTTCTCATAGTCATTTATCTACTAAATAATATCAAATTATGTCCTGGAATAACTATATGTCCATCAACATACATATAAATGAATTCATTCTCCTTTCAAAACAACTGATGAATATCTCAGGCTTTTGAAAAAGAAATCCATAGTATTCTCGTGGTTCAAACTCAGTAGTTATTGCTAGTAAACTCATCATACCATTTTATGTATGTTTTGTCATAATATTAGCATTCCTATAGAAAGAATAAAAGTATTGAAAATGAAATATAGGAAGAGACATTAAAAATTTACACTGCTGAATTTTTTTAATACCTCAAGAAGAAATCAATAGTGCTCTTCTAATTAAAACCAAACTTATTTTGCAACCAACTGTGAGTATGTGCATGAACATGTTTTTTTAATAATTGTTGCTAAGCAAATATAGATTTTTTTTGTCAAGTGTCGGTGGCCTAGCGGTTAGCGTAGCTGCTTTGCAAGCAGTCGGCCCGGGTTCGCTTCCCGGTCTTCCCGGTCAACGCTTTGACATACAAATATATATATATTTTGTGTGGAATTGATTCACTCAAAATATATATATATTTCTTTTCATAGTTCTTCAATAAACTATTTCAAATGTTATTTGAAAGTTACTTCAGTTTTTAAAAAAAAATTAATAACGTTCTCTGTAAGAGATAATGTTATTGATGCCAATATCTTCAAAAACATTTTATTTGATATTTGTTTTCAGCACAACAACTTTGTTTTATATTGCAATATACTTCTATTTGTTCTTCTTCTTCGTTGATTATTATTTTAGTTGTACAAAGCTATTAAAAACCACTTTAGACAATCATTTTAAAAACGTAATAAACTTTATTACTTTCTTTTTAGATAAATAATTGTCTTTGATCTTTATATAGTATCATGAACGAAGATTATTAAAACTGCCTGTACTTAGCATGTACTTTACCATTCTCAAAATTAAATTTTAATTTCTAAATAAGTTTCGAAACTTTTAAAATACCCAATATTAAAATATTGTCTTCCTAATCTTATATAACTTATTAATGAGTTTATATAGCAGGTATTGCAGTCATAAATGCAGTCAATTGATTTTAAAACGATTTCAGTGGAAAAACTTTTGTTAGTCGTACAAATTTACGTTCTCGGTCTGGAAGTGGTTGACATAATTAAGCACTAGAATACTAAAGCTATATAATATATATTTAGATGAGTTGCTAAACAGGTGATGTTTAAGAATACATTAGCATTTAAAGAAGTCATAATGTGTAATATTTGTTGATATGCCATTATTCTCTGTTAGTAATAGTTAATCTTAATATATGTTACATAGGATTAACATATTATCGAAATTTTGGGAGGGTATTAATATATTTATATAGTGCAGTTGAAATGGCTAGAAAAAATCAATACCAAATAACCCCAATAAAAATGTGTGTTGTGATAATGTCAATATTAATTCAGTGATAGCCAATAATATTTGTCATTGGAATTATAATATAGCAGAAGAATAAATACGCAAAATGTCAGGACTATGAATTAGCCAATGAAAATCGTAAATATATTGTCAGGTATAAATTAAAAGACCAGATGTTACATGTCTCTATTTTTGTTCAATGTCCAAGTTTTTGATCCATAAAGCACAATTGAACAAACATATAAAATAAGAGTGTATCCTGAGTTATCAAAGTTAGTCCCCCTACGTGTAATATTATACTTTCTTTTGAATATTATTTTTGCTATAGTAGTTTTAAGACTGGATTTTTTCTATTTTGTGTGCATCTTTCATTATAAGTTGACCCAAATAAAATCTGTTTTGTCTTGTTTTAGTATTTATAAATTCTATGTTGATGTTTTTCATTGGAAGTCATTTTGCTTATCATAACATTTGTTATAACAATTTCATACCCAAAAGTATCTAAAATATAATGTTATCATAAGATAGATTAGATAAAATCAGAAGTTAAAAAGTCAAATGCACAAATTCTTCAAGAAAAAAATATAAAGATTATCAAAAGGAAAAAAATTATCTTGGCTGAGATACGATTTGTTACCATGATAGAGCAGAAAATATTATTGAAAAAACTAAGAGGCTGACATGGTTTGTGAAAAGAAATGACAATAAATGAGTAATTAAAGAGTTAAACAATATCTCAGGAGATTATAAATGGACCTTGTAATTATTATATAGGAAAGATTGTCAAGGTTATATGGAGAAAAAAGCTATGAATTAGAAAAAATTGGATTAAACATGGATGATGAATACAGGTATTTTATTGCTTTTCAATTTGTAACTGTTTGTTATAGAAGACAATTATTTACTTCTACAAACTTAATTTAAATTAATCTTTCTAGTCTTTAAGAAATTTAATTATATATTTAAATATCTGCAGAAAAGGATTCGTTTTAAACTAATTTTAAATTTATATCCAATAAAATTATACTTGAACTTAATCAATGGATGAAAAAATTATCAATCTGTCATCTCATTTAAAACAAAATAAAACATAAATATAAAATATTTATTTTCTATTTTATCATCATTCTTTTATATATTAATTTAGAATTATATGATCTGAGTTAAACAGTAAGCAAAGCTAAGAATTTAATAATAAATAAAATATTTCAGTCAAGCATAATAAAAAATTTTATTAGAACTTTGTAAACAACTGCTACTTTCTCATAAAACATGAATGTAGTAAAATATGGTTTTAGCTTCTTAAATGAAGTAATATCATTATATCAGAAAATATTTAGTACCTCATCAATAAATACTGTAGCATACCCAGACAAGGGCTGCAGAAAGGAGTTTTGCTATTAACTGAAAGGAGACCCTTTGATTCCTCTTGGAGGCCTTAAAGGAACCGAGCAGAGCAAATTCCTAATGTCCACTCCATACGTTCTTGTCGTTGCAGCTGTTATTACTATGTGATTATTCATATAGTATACGAACATGGATGGGCTGCTCACCAACACGCATTAGCCAGCGTGGTGAGTTTATTGGCTTTTTACTTCTGAGTTTAAGATCAAGAAACACCATGGTCTTTCTTCTCAGTGCCTGATAAGGCAGAATGAATGTTTGTGTAAATGATAAATATTTTCCCAATACATATATACAATTATGACAGACAAAAATATGGCATGTCCCTTATTCCCAGGAGGCTGTAAAGTCACCAACTAAGGCAGTGGTTGGTGGCCGAAGGCGGAGGGTGCTAAGAATCCCCTGATTGCGGACCCAGGCTGCCATTTGATGATGACTTTTTATTTAGGTACTTACAACTGCAGATCACTTTCAAGTGAAGGAAGATTGCAAGAATTAGAAGAAGAACTCTCTTATATTAAATGGGACATTATTGGACTTTGTGAAGTTAGAAGAAAAGGTGAAGAGACAATTGATTTAAAAATGGACATATACTCTATTATAAAGGCACAAATATTGGAAATACAAGTGGAGTAGGATTCATTATAAATAAAAAGTGGAAGAACAATATTGTGGAGAAGGTGTATCAGACAGAGTGGCAAGATTAGTTATACAACTTAATAGCAGATACCAAATGCAGATAATTCAGGTTTATGCCCCAACAAGTTCTCATAGTGAGGAAGTAGTAGAAGATTTTTATATGGATGTTCAAAAGGCTTTTGATCAGAGTAAACACCATTTTAAAATTGTTATGGGAGACTTTAATGCTAGAATTGGTATAAAAATGAAAGATGAAAGTGTTGTGTGTAATTTTGGTTATGGTAATAGAAATGAGAGAGGACATAGACTTGTGGAGTTTGCAGAAAAAGAAAAACTTTATATTATGAATTCTTTTTTTGAGAAAAATGTTAAAAGGAAATGGACATGGAAGCATCCAAATGAAGGTACAGCAGAATTGGATTATATTTTGACTAACAGGAAATACATATTTCAAGATTGTAATGTTCTTAATAAATTTAACACAGGAAGTGATCATCGATTAGTAAGGTGTAAGATACGTGTTAATGTAAAACTAGAGAGACAAAAATTATTAAGGAAAACAATATTTACAGTTGATATTTCTAATCTTCAGAAACATTCTAATGAATTTAAATTAGAACTTACAAATAGGTTTCAAGTATTAGTAGATTTTGAACATGATTCAGATTTGAATGAAATTAATATGAAAATAACTGATACGCTTTTGAAAACTGCAACAAAGATAGCTGGTAGAAAAAAACAGCAATTGACCAATAAAATTTCTACTGAGACTAGAGAATTTATGAAGAAAAGAAGGAATATGAAGATATACAAAAATGATGCATTAAAAAGAATTGAATATCTCGAATTTTGTAAAATGGTGCGGAAAAGAGTTGAAAATGATATAAGAAAGTATAACTGTGAACTAGCAAGGAAAGCTGTAGAAGAAAATAAAAGTCTTAAGAATGTAAAACAACATTTTGGTATTGGTAAGAAATTTATATCTGCGATAAGAAAAAAAGATGGAATTATTACTAAAAGGAGAGATGACATCATGAAATTGGTAGAAGATTTTGATCAAAAATTATATAGTAATAAAGAACAAGTACCTCCTATATCTATTACATCTTCCAAATTGCCCAGAATTTTAAATGAAGAAGTGAGACATGCAATTAAATGTATGAAGAAAGGAAAGGCTCCAGGTAATGATGGAATTATAATTGATATATTAAAAGAAGCAGGTGAAGAAATAGAAAAAATTTTAGCAAAGTTATATACCAAATGTCTAAATGATAAAGATGTACCGGATGATTGGAAGAATGCAGTAATAATATTAATATTTAAAAAAGGTGATAAAGAAGATATTAGAAATTACAGACCTATCAGCCTTTTATCAGTTTTATATAAAATTTTTACCAAGATAATTACTACTCGTCTACAGAGAACATTGGATTTCCACCAACCAAGAGAACAAGCCGGATTTAAAAGTGGTTTTAATACAGTAGATCATATCCAGGTATTGAGAGAAGTTATAGAAAGGACAAATGAATATGAGTTGCCATTATGCTTAGGATTTGTAGATTATGAAAAGGTCATTTGATTCTATAAACATTTCTTCAGTGATTAAAGCATTAGATCATCAAGGTATAGATCCAGGATATTGTCATATTTTAAAGAATATTTATAAAAATGCAACAGCAACAATTAGATTACATAATGACAATGGGAAAGTCAACATTGAGAAAGGTGTAAGACAAGGTGACTCCATATCTCCAAAACTTTTTACAGCAGTGCTGCATGAAGTATTTTGTGGATTAAAATGGGAAACTAAAGGAGTGAAAGTAAATGGTGATTATTTAAGTCATTTAGATTTCGCAGATGATGTAGTTGTTTTTGCAAATAATGCTTCAGATCTGCTGGAAATGTTGCAGGAATTATCAGATGAAAGTAGGAAAGTAGGACTAAAGATAAATGTTAAAAAGACTAAAGTAATGTTTAATCGATTTGCTCAAAATATGAAAATAAAGATTGATTATGATGAATTAGAAGAAGTTAACAGTTACAAATACCTTGGTCAGATTATTAATACAGATGGAAACATAATGGAGGAAATTAATCATAGAATTAAACTTGGTTGGAATGCTTTTGGTAGAAATAACTTGATACTAAAAGGAAATATGCCTATGTGTTTGAAAAGGAAGGTTTTTAACAAATGTGTTTTACCAGTTCTTACTTATGGATCTGAGACTTGGACACTTAATAGAAGAGCAATTCAGAGATTCCAGACCACTCAAAGAAGTATGGAGAGATGTATGTTGGGAGTAACAAGAAGAGATTGTAAATGCAATGTATGGGTAAGAGAACAAACAGATGTTACTGACCTCATTGAAAAAATTAAAAGATTGAAGTGGAGCTGGGCTGGACATATTGTTAGAAGAGATGATAATAGATGGACAATTGAAATTTTAAACTGGATTCCAAGAGATTGTAAAAGACTCAGAAAGAGACCACATGTGAGATGGATGGATGAAATAAGAAAGTGTGCAGGGGTGATGTGGAGAAGAGAAGCTAAAGATCAGAGAAGATGGATTAAACTTGGAGAGACCTTCATCCTGCAGTGGATTGATAATGGTTGATAATGATGATGATGATGACCCAGACAAGCATATGTTATGAATCTGGTTTTCCAAGCCAAAACATGCTCAGCTATTAATTCAAAACATTTCAGCCAATTTATTACAAACAAGAACAAAAAAGATAACAATGAATTTTATAAATATATATATTTATAAAACATATTATTGAAAGAAGTGATAATATCATAACTAACCCAATTGAGAACATTCATAATAAATTTTGTCTTTTATTCTTCAATTTTATTTAATAAGCAAATCGTGAATAATCTTCAGAGAAAAACATGATCCACTGAATTGTACAATTCATTGTTATCAAAAGAACTCACTTTAGAATTATTACTGTCAAGCATTGATAGCCGAGAGGTCAGTGTGACTGACTGCCTTGCAAGCACGCAGTTGATTGCAGATAGTTATTGTGGGTTTGCTTGCTGGCTGATGCTTTGACATATAAAAAAAATGCTATTACTGATTTGAACTGAATTTAAAATACTAATGTGTTCAATGATTTAATTGCAAATTTGTTAAAACCCAGTTCATCTTGTAACTATTTAGAAAGCAGGCCTGTAATCTCTTCATAAAATGAATCCCAAAGTCAATAGAAATCTTAAAAGATAAATTTTCTTTATCCAATTTATCTTTTTCACATGTGTGTAGTCATGTGTATTGGCTATATGAGATAGAGTAGATAGCAGAAGGGAGCTTGAAAGACTGTGTTCAAATACCCTATAATTACATTTAAACTCTAGGTATATAAATTATACTTGTATCTAAATATTAAATGTTCAATCTGCATTTTGCCCATATCTTTTCTGTGTATTTAACTGGACAAGATCCTATATATGAGGGATCAGATTAACTTAAAGTCAATATGACATGATGATAAAATCAAAAAGGTATTTGATGTTCCATCATCATATTTTTAATGGTATAGATGGTTGAAGAATTGAAGGGTGGAATAAAATAAAGCATGTTGATTAAAATTTGAAGATTTGATATCTTTAATATAAACTGAGCACTGATTATATATGTGTGTGGGAGATGATAATCTGGACCAAGTGATGAGTGCTGGTTCAGAATGAAATATATATATATATATATATATATATATATATATATATATATATATATATATATATATATATATATATATATATATATATATATATATATATATATATATATATATATATATATATATATATATATATATATATAAACATTACAAGCATAAAGCTAAACTAGTCAATATAAAATCAAAACTACCCCAAATCCAAACCAGACCAGCATAAAAATAATATTAAAACACAACCTAAGGTCTTTATTATTGAAAATTTATTATTCTGAAGCAATTAACTTATTTAAGAGTTCTTTTAATATTAAGGGTGAATGGGAAGTGAATAGATTTGTGGGTAGTTTTTAATATTATATATATTGTGTAGTTTTTGTAGTTCTTTACACTTGAGAAGTCTGCTTGTAGCAGTGATACCTTAGGTTATGTTTTATATATTATTTTTATGCTGGTCTGTTTTAATTTTGGATTTGGGGTACTTTTGATATATATATATATTGGAAATCATTTATCTTTTCACAAGTGTGTAATCATGGGCATTAATTGTATGAGATACAGTAGATAGCTGAAGGTAGTTTGAAAGTCTATGTTCAAATCTCCTATAATTTATTCAATTTAATATTCGCAAAAATATATGGTGTTAATACTATAATGAATACACATTTGAAATATATATATATGGGTGTAAAATATTTAATTCAATTATCACTAAATTTTTTTTCTGAACTAACATAATAGTAATACTTGGTTGTTAATAATATTTGGTTGTTAATGAACATACAGAAAATGTATTTTATTTAATATTCAGCTTTATTAAAGCTAAATATAAAAAATATATATGTTTTCTGTGAGTGCGTTCACTAACAACTGAGTAAAATATTATTTGTAAATTGATTCCTAGATGATATTCATTTAACATCGGCCGGAAAGCAAACCTGCAACAACTGTCTGCAACCAACTGCTTGCTTGCACGGCAGCTGTGCTGACCTCTCGGCTAACAACGTTTGACTACTGATATTTCAATTAAAAACTCTCAGACAACTGAGTAACAAGAACATTATGTTTTTCCATATTAAACTCATAGATAAAATGACATAAACTTACCATGCAACCTAATGATTGTTGGTGAGCAGTCCTATGTTTGCATACTATATAAGCATTCATATAACAATAGCAACTTCAAGGACAAGAATGTGTGGAGTTAACATTAGGAATTTGTCTGCTGGGCGTATTTAAGTCCTCAAATAGAAATCACGGGATCTCTTAACAGCAAACTTCGTCCAGATTTTGAGATAACTTTCACTATTAAATATATGATATTAAATTTGAATTAAAAAGTTACACATAGCTTTAATTTGAAGCTAAAATCTTCAATAACATTTTAAGATTGATATATTGAATAAAGATAAATTTGGGCTTACTAATAAACTTTCTATGATATTTTTTTCAACTTTTTCTTTTTTTCAATGTTCATGTTATGCAGAGCGCCTAGGCAGTGGCAGGAAAGATTTTGAAGGTAGAAATTAATCACATTTTATTTAGATACATGTTCTCATAAGTTGTTTGATTGATTTAAATAGGAATGTGATCCCTTAGAAAGTTAGCCAAGATATTAAACAGTTTTCTAAGAGTTAGATAATTTTATATTAAAAAATTATCTATTATAACAATGACTAATTTAATAAAAGTACCAAACTCTCCTCTATACAGTAGTGCTACCAAATGCAAGCCTTCATAATCAATGGATACAATGATTGTGCATAAAATCGTTGTCTAGTGCCTACTCTTTCAATATCTCCAGACTAATTTCTAATTTTTGTCTTTCATCAGTGAGGAGACTTGAAAGCACTACTTCTATATCTTAGGATGTAATTCAATCCTCCACCAGTTACCTTTTACTTATTTGGTTAACTATAAAGACAGGAGTCCAAGATGAAAACACCATAGTCATGTAGTCTAAATTCAAAATGTAAAGATTCTGAACTAAGCTCAGATCTATACTATGACTACACAAGCAAATGAGCTTGAGTTGGAAACATTATGGTGTTTTCATCTTCACTCCTAGCTTTATAGTTAACTAAATAGGTAAAAGATGGCTGCTGGAGCATGGCAATAGATATTAAGATCTAGGTGCAGTTCTCTAAAAATCCAATAGTGACAAAAGCCACTAGCTAGAAGCTAGTCTGGGAATGTTGAATGAGTAGGCCCTAGGAAAAAACTTTATCCACAAAACTTTCTGCACCCATTGATTATGAAGACTTGCACTTGGTGGCACTACTGTATGGAGAGTTTGGTACTCTTGTAAACAGCATGTATAAGCAGATGAAGTGGTGACATGTAATGACAAATTTAATTGAAAAGATTTAAATACATATTTACATTTTGATTTTAATTATAATTTAGGTGCCAAGCTTTAGTTTAACTTTTTAATCACTTTAACATAATAGCACCATAGAACAGAAAAAATAAATAATTTTGTTAACTGCATGTCATTGTGAAATATTTACCATGAAATAATTTAATAATAGTAATGCCAGCCTCTCTTTCACTCTTCACATTAAATATTACAATATAATTTATTTTATGTATTTTTGTAGAAACCTAGTAAAATATTAACTTTTAAATCTAAAATTTCATTAATTTTTTAACATATATGTATGTATTGATTTTAGATAGACTTTTTTAAAAATATGTATTTAATAATTTTTAATTTAACATTAATGATCAATGAATTTTATTAGGACAATGTCAGATTGTTATATTTAGAAGGAAATTATCTATCCTTGCTAAACACTTTGAGAAAATAGGAGTGACCATCTTATTTTTGAATCTTCACTGATCAGTACATAGATTTAACATCTAATACTAGCATGAAGTAAATCATAATATTTTATAAGTGTTGATAACATTATGAAAAGAAATGTATGTAAAGTGAAAGATTTACATATTCAGATCTCACTCCAAAATACTTATGTTTTGCCTATATAAATGCATTTAGGTTGAAAATAAGATGGTCACTCTTATTTTCTCAAAGCCTTTATCTTGTCACTGGGATGAGAGTATTCTTGCATTTAACATCTCTGATTCATATTATAGTATGGCACTAGTGAGAAAGGATTATTATCTTCGAAATGTAATTAGTTTAACACAAAATAAATTTTACTAGTATATTAGAATAAAGTTGTATTATTGTCAAGGAAGTTGATCATTTAACGGCAGATAGAAATAGGTGTTGAGTTTGAAGCATATACTATGGATGATTCGTTAGCTTTTTTCAACTTAAAATAGAAATTGCAATAACACATTGAAATTTGATATCACTTCAATTTATTCCATTTAATTTTGACAGAATTATTTATTTATGTATATATTATTTTAATTATTATACTTATCTGTATAACTTCTACTTAAATTACTTTCATATAGTATTTAGATTTTAATTTAACTTATAAATTTTTACTTGATATCAATATATAGCTATAAATTTAATTTATACACATTCTAATGTTTTAGTTTTATATATAAAACTTAGTTTAATATGTACCAGTCAAAACATGTTTATCCATTTAACATGAGCTGGAACTCATAAAATGTACTTCAAACCCAGTCAAGCCTGAGATTTAGGTCAGGGACCAGCCTTACTTCAAACCCACTCTCTAAGCCCCAAATCAAACACCTAATGAATAACATAATAGTGATGGCACATGAGAATTAATTTTAATTTGACCCACTAGCAAATCATGAGAAGACAGTGAGACATCTATTACTATGACTAAACTAAAATATATATATATATAATCATGGCTGTACTTTTGGAAGTGGAGAAAAGAGGAATTCGAACTACTCAAATAAGTTAGACAATAAAATATAGTTTAATATACTAACAAATTGTTTACATAATGACTTAATTATATACATTAGTGTGTGCATGAATGAGCAAGCAGTAAATGATTACATAGTGTCATTCATGCTATTATTTCTCATATGCTCTTTTTAGCTAAATGATATATTATAAATAAGCACACATCTTTGGTGGGTCCAATATTAAGATGCCAATCAGTTATTAGAAACAAGTTACATAAAATTGCTATTAACGCTCTGGGTTATGGATCTGAAATGTGGTGACTAACATATGATTTAGGGGAGCGTTCTGAGATTCATTACAGATATAAATACAAACTATTTTCCTGCCATTATGGTCATGAAACTACATAAAATACATTTGACAATTTATTGAAAATTATTTTTAATAACATTTATAAGAAGAACTCTTTATTTTCCCCAAGGCATAGATACTCTTAAATACAGAAATAAGTTATGACGGTGGGATTGTATAAGACTGAAATAAATTATAAATTAATAAAGTTAATAATATTCGGCATTCGTATATATATATATATATGTGTGTGTGTGTGTGTGTATATTGAGCAGAGTGCAATTTTAATATTATTACAGCACTAAAATTAGGTCATAAGCAAAAGAAATAGTAATAATAATATGAAGTTTGGGCGGTACTGACATAATGGCAAAGACTAAGAGAAAAAGGTAGTGCTTCTGGATAAAAGCAAAATGAATAGGCATGCCGTGGTCATCACCAACATGCAGGCCTTTTGTATATGCAGGCCTTTTGTACGAAGAAAGTGGATGGGCATATCATGTGCCAAACTTAGGGAATCACTGCCAGAGGCCTTTTTTATGACATAACTGATCCTGGGAAGATTAACTATCCTCAGGACAAGGCTTGAGAAGAAATCTATGGGTTTGAACTTGTGGCAATCCCCAGATTAAGATTAGAAGCCCATAATATATATACGAAAATATGCCAAATATCAGCAATGCAGTACGGATGAATGTCACTAATGACATGAAATATAATTTACTGTTTTAAAATAGATGACCCTAGTTTGAATGCCATAACTTATAGATAATACACCATGCAATTATATATATATATACAGAGAGAGAGAGAGAGATTTCCCTAAATAAAATATATGTTAAGATTTTAAGAAAACATTAATATTTACCCCCATCCCTTTTCTATTATTTAAAATAATTCAATCCCACCTTCATGTTTTTTATAGTAACCTAAATATTTAAGCTTATATTTTAAGAGTAAATAAAAAAAGCAGTTATATAGAAAATAATTAATGGGTCACTCTTTAAGAATTTAATAAAAAACAACATTTTAAAAGATTTCAAAGCGTTAATTAGCTTAAGTTCTGGATTCATCCTGGGTAGAAAATCCAGAGTTAAACAAATATATATATTTTTTATATTAACCTTATATTATTGGTTGTATGAGGTAAAAATCAAATCTTTTAATTGGCCAACTCACAAACTGAAGACAAAGCCTATTGTTAAAACATATTTGCCTATAATATTAAATTCAACTCAGATACGTTTATAAAAAGTATATTACTAATTTTTCAGGTTATGAAAGTGAACGAAAGTTCTTTCAAAAATAAATTGCTATTTATTTATTATAAAATATTCAATTTTGGCACATTTAAAAGCGAATGTCTAAACAAAGAAGTGCTGATGCAAATGCTTTTTTTCAATTTTACGTTATGGAAAAGTAAAGATTTCTTTTTGCTAAATCTTAAATATTTTTACTAAAATCTTCAATATTTTTCGAAAATAATTTTGTTTTTTTAGTTTATTTTTTAAAAATTATTTTAATTTCTCAAATTATACTTTTTTAATACTTAAATCACATTTGAAATGAAAATCTCAGCATTTTTCTTTTTTTTCTTTGATCAGGCGGTTTCTTTGTTCTTTCCAGACAATCAGAATGTCTTTGTCAGCTGAGAGCCAGCTGAGAGCCAATCACCGACAAGCTTCTTTCTTTGTTTAGCTTTAACTGCAGTTTTTTTGATTTTTTACTTGTAAAATAATTCGGAAGAGGGCACCATCTTACAGAACTTTTAAAAACCTAATCAGTAACTGTCAAATGAATATCCTAGCATTAAAAATAACGGAATTAGAGTGATGTCAACTGTTGATGAGAGGCCTCGTAAGAGGCGGGAAAAGGGTTAAAGCATAAACGAAATGTTGATGTAAAAACAATCTGGCAAGTGTATTAATTAATAACACATTATATTTTAATGGGACGTTAATAATTTTGATTCATGAAGGTTTACTTAAAAGAAAAAAAAGATTTTAGAAAGTCAACTCGTTAGATGGTTTGAGATTGGCATAATAATAATAAAAGCATATATATATATATATATATATATATATATATATATATATATATATATATATATATAATCAAGTAATAAATAACTATAAATAATTGACCGCACCAAAGTTAAAGAAAGTTAGAGTATATGAGAGAAAATTAGATTTATAAAATCATTTAAGAGCAAAAATCATTTTAAAAGATAGAAAATTGAACAATATGTTAGAAATCTTGATAGCAGTATTTGAGATTAGTGAGGCTAGATTCATTTTCAAATAGTAGCATAAAAGTTACCTTGCACAAATTTAATAAGTCTATTTTCAAAGCATGGCTCATGCATGGCAAATTGAGGATCCAAAATGAATTCTTCTTGGTGACAGCAAGCTTCTACTTAGCATACTAAAGTTTTAGATTGAGCTTTTACTTCATTCTATAGAACATGATATAACGGCAGTGGCAGATGATGACCCAACAGGGCCAAGAAGGGTGGTTCATTTATTACATCATTTTAAGTTTCAAGTGACATGTAATATGTTTACAATCAGTTCTCTCAATAGTACTAATCTAATCTGTCTCTCAAAATTCAGCCATTTTATACTTTTTGTTTATCGATTGTTTTTGAAGATGCAACAGTAAGATAATGTCCAAAAATAAATTCAAATCTATTTCCAGATTAGAAATAGATTTGACAAGATGTTTATAACAAAAGTATCTCTAATGTTAATCCCCTTTTAAGTAAAAACTTTAATTAAAAATACCTTCCTTAGATTAAAACAATCATGTTTCCAACCTTTTAATTATTTTTAGACAATCAATTGTAGCATCTTCCATATTGGATTTTACATAATATACAGTTTAAAAGAAAAAATACTTTAAAAAGAAAAAGTTGTACAAATGACATATAATAAAATATTTACAAAAAAATCAATATTTTGTCAGTATTTTGCTTATATATATATATATATATATATATATATATATAAAATTATATATATATATATATATATAAAATTAAGAGCATGCTAATAGCTCTAAACAAGCTTTTTTTTTTATTTATGATAAATGCTACTACAAGAGAAGACATTCAAATCATTTTTATCTTGTATTGTCCCCATCCCCAGACTGGTTTCGACCTATGGGTCTCTTCAGTGAGGAGTTGGGACATTAGATTTAAATTAAATGGCTAAGCCTACTAATATATGGAGTATCTGAATTAAGTTCAGGCCCATATGATTTTTTCAGTTGGAGAGCTGACTTTAAAGACATGTAGATGTCTAAAAGTTTCAGATCTTCTTCTAACAATTAACTTTTAGATAAATGCTTTGCTTGAGTTGGTTTTTTAAATCTAATGTCCCAACTCCTCACTGAAGAGACCCATAAGTCGAAACCGGTCTGGGGTTGGGAACAATCCAAGATAAAAATGATTTGAATGTCTTCTCTTGTAGTAGCATTTATCATAAATAAAAAAAAAAAAGCTTGTTTAGAACTATTAGCATGCTCTTAATTTTACATATTTGTAAGTGCAAGCTATATATAAGTCATGTGACATCTGACTTGTTATTATTAATATATATATATATATGTATGAACCGCACCTATGCATTTTAATAAAAAGAATTAATAATCATGAAATTAATAATAATAAAAATGTTAATTTAAAATTTAAAATTTTATAATGTAGGTGTGCATCTCAAATGTATACATAAAATATACATACATGACAAAAGGAGTGGGTTGGGATATAGAGTTTAAACACAGGTTAGTAGATGGAAACATGAAGCTCAATCTTAAGCTAAGATTGAGTGCTTCAAATAGAATACATTCAATACCTAATATATTAATACCTTCAAGATTAAAACCATAACACTGTACAATAAATCTTTAAAATACTCTCTAACTAAGCACAATATTATTTTTTATTAACATTACTAGATGTTCCCACCCTTTTGAAAAGTCTTTGTTTTCATATGTTTAATTTAGTATCATTACTTTCTTTGCATTAAATTCTTCATAATAAAAATTACTTATTATTAAATCTAATATTCGTAATTTTGTTTTAATTGTCTGCTTTAATAATTTTTTTTAAAGATTTAATATAAATAAATGGCTTTTTTTTAGGGGGGGGGCTGAACATTACTGAATATATTGTTCATCTGAGCTATATTACAGGATTGACAGATCATAAAAACATTTTAATAAAGCTAAATTAAAATTAAAATTTTTAATTATATCTATTATATTTAACAGAGTTATGGGTACAATCATATATCCACTAGAATGCCCTCTGAATAAAAAATTTAAATTTTTTTGCACACTTTCTGACAGCCCATGAACAAACATAATAGTTTTTTAGCTTTATTAATAATTTCCAAAAATGCCGACATTCCAGCTCATCATTTTTGTAATATTTTTTATTAAATATGATATTTATAAGATTTTTTTAATTGGTTGCTCTAAAAAAATTTTTTTAAGATTTAATATGAATATATGTTTTTTTAGTAAATGCCAAATTACTAATCAGCATCTATGGCTGTTACTGCAGCTGGCTGGAAATCTTTACTTCAAAATATACAAGCAGCACCCAAGCTAGCTTACTTGATGCTAGTGGTTCTGGGTACTCTATCAGGAGCCACCAAAACATGCTGATTGAAGCCAGTTGAATGTCAAAGTAGTGACTACCCCTCTATCATTTGTGAATTTGATAGTGTTATTATGGTTTAATGCTGGAACAAATAACGTTTTGTTCAAAATACATGTTTTTGTGAATTTGATACATGAAATTGAACAAACTATAATGCATTCACTAATAAGACATCAGGGAAAATAGGGATTTTATATATAAGATAATAAAAATAAAATATGCATTTGTATTTTTTTTTAAAAAATAACAATTGTTTTAATTACTATTGTTAATTTTTGTCCTTTTTTTTGTTTCTTTATATGTAACTATAATAACTTTTTTTTCATTTTGTGCATTCTATTTTTGAAAATATATATTTATGTGTAATGATAGTTTTAAAAAAAAAAACATGTACAAAAATAAAATATATCTATTTTCCAGTTTTAATACATGTGCATATGTATATCATGTTAGTACAGATATAATAATTTAAAATTTTCTGATAAGAACATTTAAACAGTATATTTATATATTGCTTACAATAATTCCCCTCATATGCACTTTAATGCAAAAAAATTTTAATATAATTCCTTTATTTTTCTGACAGCTTCAACTGTCCTGCAGTATTCATCAGAGATACAATATTGAATGATATAAACATATATCCATAACTTCATATTGAAGCAGTCAATCTTAGCTTAAGATTGTGCTTCATGTTTCTACCTACTAACCTATATTTAAACCCTATATCCCATCCCACTCCTTTTGTCATGTATGTATATTTTATGTATACATTTGAGATGCGCACCTACATTATAAATTTTTAACTTTTAAATTAACATTTTTATTATTAATTTTATGATTATTAATTCTTTTTATTAAAATACATAGGTGCAGCTCAAATATATATATAGGAGCAAAATTACTAACAAAAGATTGATGTTTTAAATATTTTATTATATGTCATTTTTTAAACTTTTTCTTTTTAAATTTCCTGTTTTTTTTTCTTTTAAACTGTATATTTAGTAAAATACAATATGGAAGATGCTACAGTAATTGTCTAAAAATAATTAAAGGGGTTGGAAGCACTATTGTTTTAATCTGGGGTAGATATCTTTAATTAAAGTTTTACTTAAAAGGGGATTAAGATTAAAGACTCTTTTGTTATAAACATGTTGTCAAATCTATTTCTAATCTGGAAATATATTTGAATTTATTTTTGGACATTATCTTACTGTTGCATCTTCAAAAACAACTGATAAAAAAAAGTATAAAATGGCTGAATTTTGAGGACAGAGATTAGCTACTCTAGTGAAAATGATTGTTAACAGCGTGGTGAAACTAAAAATGATGTAGCAGTAAATCCACCACTCTTCATTGGCCCTATGGGTCATCATCTGCCACTACTATAATATCCTGCTGCCCTGAAATGAAGAAAGGTCTAAAAAAACTTTAGAATTCTAATAGAAGTTTTCTGCCACCAAAGTACTTGCATTTCAATCACCGTGAACGTGCCATACTTTAAAATGGACTCTTAAAATTGAAAGGTAAATTTCCAAGCTGCCACCTAATAGTCAATCTAGCCTAACTAATCTCATTAAGATTTCTTTCATAACTGATTTAACTTTATGTAAAATGTAATTTGCTTTTAAATGATTTCTTTAAATTTAATTCTACCTCATATGCTCTAACTTTCTTTAATTTTGGTGCTGTCATTTATTTATAGTTATTTATCACTTAATTTTATATGTCTATTTTAGTTATTATTGATATGCCAATTTCAAACAATCTGATGAGTTGAATTTCTAAAATCTTTTCTTTTTTTAAGTAAACCTTCATGGATAAAGATTATTAATGTCCCTTTAAAATATAATGCCTTATTAATTAATACACTTGCGAGATTGCTTTTACGTCAACATTTTGTTTATGCTTTAATATAAACTATATATATATATATATATATATATATTTGTTTAACTCTGGTTTTTCTACCTGGGGAGAATCCAGAACTTTGGCTAATTAGCACTTTGAAATTTTAAAATATTCTTTATTCATTTCTAAAATGTGACCAATTATTTGTTTTCTATATAACTGCTAGTTATTTTTTTTTCTATACTCTTAAAATAGTCTATGCTTAAAATATCAAATACAGTATTTATATATTCCAATTATTTTAAAATCAATGAAGGTGGGATTGATTTATTTAAAAATAGCAGAAAAGAAATGGGGGTAAATCTTAATGTTTCTTTTACTAAATCAAATCTTCAAGTATATTTTAATAAATGAAATTTCTCTCTATATATGTATAACTGCATAGCGTATTATTTGTCTAAATTATAGTACTCAAACAAGGGTCATTTATTTTAAAGCAGTAAAATTTATTCAATGTTGTTAGTGACATGTATCATTACTGTGTTACTGACATTTGGCTGATCTTCGTGTTCTATATATATATGTGCTTCTTAATCTGGGGATTGCGACAAGATCGAACCCATAGATTTCTCATTATTTATTCCATATAAAATGCCTCTGGCAGTGATCCTGTAAGTTTGTCACATGCTATGCATATCACTTCTTCATATAAAAAGGCCCCTGGTGGTGACCCCTAAGTCTGGCACACGCTATGCCCATCCATTTCTTTGTATAAATAGGCCTCTGGTGGTGATTCCTAAGTATGGCACATGCTATGACCATCCACTTCATCTTTCATCCAGAAGCATGACTTTTCCTGTTATTTTTTGGTTATAATGTCAGCACCGCAAACTTCTCGTATATTTATTTCTTTTGCTTCATGATGCAGTTTTAATGCTCTAATATTAAAATTACGCTTTGCTTAAAATATATATATATAAATGCCAATTACTTCTATTTTATTAATTAAGTTTATTTCAATCATATACAATCCCACTGTCATAATTTATATATCTATATTTAAGAGTATCTATATGCCTTGGGGAAAATAAAGCGTTTGTCTTACTATCGTTAAAATAATTTTTCATTAAACATTTTGTCAGAGTTTCAAATATAATCTTTCAACTGTCTTTTGTTTATTTTCACGACTTCAATGGCATGAAAATAATTTATATCATATGTATAATGAATTTCAGAATGCTCCCCTAAATTATATGTTAGTCACCATGTTTCAGAACCGTAAATCAAAGCGTTAATGGCAGTATTATGTAATTCTCTCTAATATTTGATTGGCATTTTAATATTGGACCCACCAAAGATGTGTGTTTATTTATAATATATCATTTAGCTAATAAAGAGCATATGAAAAATAATAGCATGAATGACACTATGTAATCCTCTATCGCTTGATAGACCGCTTGCTCATTCACGCACAAACTTATGTATATAATTAATTTATAAATGTATAATAATTTGTCAGTATATTAAACTATATTTTTATTGTCTAACTTATTTGAGTAGTTCGAATTCCTTTTCCTCCACTTCCACATATTACAGCCATGCTTATGTATATTTTAATATAGTCATAGTTAATAGATGTCTCATTGTTTTGCTCAGCTTTGCTAGTTGGCCGGATTAAGATTAATTCTCATGTGCCATCATTATTGTTATTTATTAGGTGTTAGATCTGGGGCTTAGAAAGTGGGTTTGAATTCAGACTAGTCCTTGACCTAAATCTCAGGCTTGACTGGGTTTGAAGTACATTTTGTGAGTTCCAGCTCATGGTAGATGGATAAACATGTTTTGACCGGTACAATATACATATAAAAATATACACACATACATATATATACCAAAAATATAGACATATATATCCTCAACACATACATACACATATACAAAAGTACATTTATATATATATATAACCTACATATATATATATATATATATATATATATATATATACAAAAAGCCATTTCAAATACACAATTTTTATATTATTATATTTTTAAAAAAATCTATTTTATTTTTAATTTTTAAAAAACTATCCATTATTACTTCTTTATTAATTTTACTTTATTTTGTTTTATTTTTCATTTTTTCTTCCTATCTATCATTTTTACATTATTATTTAATATATTTTATCATCTTTTATTTTAATACCTATAAATTTAACTATTGCCATTTTACTATTTCTAATCTTATTCTTTATTAATAATTTATATTTTTATTATTTTTAATAATTCCCCTATTTATTTTAACTTATCATTTTAACCTCCTCTACCTTTTAAAATAACTAACTTTTTTCAAAAAATTTTATCTTCTTTTTATATAGACTCCTTTATACAACTGACCCTATTATCATTTTTTTAAACTTTTAATTCTATTTGAAATTTTAATCTTTCAAACCTTTATATATATAAATATATTTACAAGTTTTTACTTATACCCACATATTAAACCTTTTGTATACATATTTTATTATTAATAATAATAATCCTATAAACTAATACTATTTTAATTTTTTTTTACTTTTTTATTTTTTATTCAAACCTCTATTCATATATCTATATATTCCTATACACACACATATATATACACACACACTTATATTTTAGTACTAATAATAATACTATAAAAATGTTTGACCCCCCCTTTCCATCTCTATTCAAATTTTGTTTTATCTTCTTAATTAATATTGCTTTTTTATTTTTCTATCCCTTCTTTTATTAGTATATCCAGTCATCTTTATACTATCT
Source organism: Epiperipatus broadwayi (assembly GCA_028023455.1). Taxonomy (NCBI): domain Eukaryota; kingdom Metazoa; phylum Onychophora; class Udeonychophora; order Euonychophora; family Peripatidae; genus Epiperipatus; species Epiperipatus broadwayi. The sequence goes on from JAQFVV010014367.1 coordinate 31,143, forward strand.
TTCTCAAATATATACCCTGTTTTCATAGTATGCATATAAATTGGTGACTTTTTGTCAGATCTATGTTGAATTAACCTTGTAAAAATTGAATTTTTTGTCACCCCTACATATTTATTCCTTATCTTATTATCCCTACATTATCTACACATATGGTATATCCCATTTATACATTTTCCTAATCCTTTAATATATTTATTATCTAACATACTCATTACATTTTTTTATTTACCACCTTATATTTAATTACATTATTATATTTTTATTAATTTTTCTAATAATTTTATTAACACTCTTAACTGTATTATTATATGTTTTAATACCTATATATTCCTTTTTTCTTATGCTATCTTTCCTATATTTACTCTTCCCTTCTTCTCTATTAACTTCTTTATATTTTTTTTCTGATAAGTTTACATTCTTCTCTATTACTTTCTTTGGATATTCTTTTCTTTAAATTTTTTAACTATTAATTCTACCTCTTTTTATACTATTCTTTACTTGAACAATAAATAATTAATAACCCTACATCCTCCTGAACTAATAGTATTTATTTTATATTTACAATTTATATTAGAATTCCTAGACATTATATTACTATTCCTATTCATTTTTATATACTGATGTTTTTATTTTACATCTTCTCTTGTCATATGTTTTTGTTAATACTATGTCTAATATAAAACATTATTATCTTTCTCTCTTTCCATTGTAAATTTAATATTCTTATCTAATTTATTATTTTTTTTAAATACCTATCTATTTGTCTTTCACTCTTATTAAAAATTAATAGGTAATCATCCATATATCTTTTTAACATTATTGGACAAATCTCCTCATCCATATTTCTCTTTCTATTTCCTCTATATATATATATATATATATATATATAGAGGAAATAGAAGATATATAGTATATATATATATATATATATATATATATATATATATATTACTTAATATGCCATGCAATACCTCTCCTATCAATAACCCTTTTTTCTGTTTAAAATATTCTCCATTAAATTCAAATGGTAGCTCTTTACAATATAACTCCAGAATTTGCTAATTCTATTACTTCATTCATCATCTCTTTTTCTATTTCCTCCATATATATATATATATATATATATATATATTCTAACCTTCAACCAAAACGATTTCCAAGACTAATCCCCATTCCATAAGCTCAAACTCCCAGCATGGACCAATAGGGTCACTTAGGGTCACGATGTAATTATTATTCTGGTAAAAGACACAATTCTAACCAATGGAGAAGAAGCTTGGTTGATTAATAGATCGGTCCAAACTTTGGACCGGGTCATTGGTTATTTGCAACTAATAAGAATGTTCAGGTTGGCTCATAAAAAAAATTAGCAGCCTTATAATATCATCCCCCCTTTATCATACAGTCCGTGAGAATTATTTACATTAGCTTTATTGACATTTATTTACATTTTCTAATAATAGGCCCTCCCAACTCTTGAGATCTATCTTAACTACATAATAAATAAACATCGTGACTTACGGCACGATGAAACTTAAAGAAATAAACAAAACAAAAAAATAAGAAAGACAAATTTAAAAGTAAAATAATTAATCGCATGAATAAATGCTGATTATAATACTTAAAATAACAAAAAAAATATAGATTTACTTATAGGAAATGATTTGAGAAATGCTCGACTTGTTTAAATTATAAAACGAAATTTATTGAATATAAAAAAAAAAAAAAAAAAAATGCAATATTGATTAATAGTTTTAGGACTTTACACGCAACATGCATTCACGCTCTGCACAGAAAAGAACATATTATGCATAATAAACATGGATGATAAAATACATATTTCCTTTTTATATTTTGAAATTAGGTGTGTTATAGCTTAGAAGATAATAATTAAGGGTCAAAGTTCATAACTGAAAAGTCCTAAGATTTAAAGATGAGGAATTGCATAGCATGTGATTTACGAAGATTAAAATAATAAGTTTAAATATGAGGAATTACGGATCATTTTATAGTTTGATTTACGAAAAGTCGAATTTAATTAATTATGAGATTGCCTTTTAAAGTTTACGTAAAGAATGAATGAAAACATTATAAAATAAAGTGTTTACCTAGGATTTTTGCTTAGTCTTCCGCTGCTTCTAATTTGGTGAGGTTCGAACATGGTAGATGATGTTTTCCATAATATGAGGTTATTCATTTTTTTTAAAGTTCAGCGTAGTAGGTTTGGACGATTCATGTATTTCAAACGGAACAACATTATTGAACTGGTTGGAGCACTATTTTCGGATGGTACTGTTGTTGATCATTCATAGCTGTGGAGATGTTCTGAGATCGGAAGAGTCGATCAATCACTGAAGGGTTTCCTAGCCCATCATGATGATCGACGCTCTAAATGTTAATTTCATAGTGATCATATTGAATAAACCGGATAGCAAAAACAAAATAAAATGAGATTTTTACTGAATGAATGAATGACTGATTGAAAGAAAAAGCTCCACTTCTAGATTTCGCTTGATATTTATATGGGTTGGGTATTATCTGAGGATCGAATCTCCACCCAGAGTTCACTATTCTTTAGAGTTGTCGTTAGGGTCCGTGTCCTACGTAATGTTCACTCAATCCATATGCTTGAGGCAATCTTAGGTTTAGGCAATCTCATATTGCAATCTCAGTTAAAAAATTTATACTTATTCACACCTTTGATGCATACGTGTGTGCGTGTTTTAAGAGAACAATATAATTTACATTAGTTTAAAAGTTGAGCATTTAATCTTTCTCAAAAATCATTTCTATAAGCTTTTAACTTTTACTACAGTTATAATTTAAAATAAAACCCCTTTTTAATTATCCCTGCAGCATATACAAGTAAAATCACTTATTGAGATTAAAATGGCATATTAGTAATACATTTTATATTTTATTTTTAGAGGATATTATTTTAGTAGATTATGTGAAAGCCTTAAACTATTTAATCAGAAATATTAACATTTTATTTTACAGTGTATTTTATAAAGTATTGAAAGAAAACTATATCTATTTTTCATCATAAGTTGAAAGTGAGAAAAAAACAGAGTGTTTACATTTGTGTTAGTAAGATGCTATAAGCTTTTACTGAAACAGTGCTGATATAATTACAATTAATATTTCTGGTGCCTATAGAATGGTTACAATATATATATAAACAGAACCTCTGTTTCACGTATGTATTCTAAGATTTATTTTACTCTTTCACCTAAAAAAAGACAGATGGTAAAATATGAAAGAAGTTGATCTCTTTTTAAAAAAATGATAAAGCAAAAAGTTTAAATTTAAAAATCATTATTTTCTATAATTGAAAAAGAAAAAAAATAAACCTTCATTATTGATTTTTATAATTTTAAATTAGAAGATAAATACTTCTCTAAGTATTTATTTAAAGCTGGCATTTATTAAAATATATTTTTAATTTTTGAAACGATGTTGTCAAACAAAGTGTAATAATCGCTCGAGGCAAGCTTATTGAATTGAAAAACATGGCTTAATGCTCATGATTCTTTATCTGTCCTGCTAAAAGTAGTGGCTCAATCCTTAAGAAGAGAAAAGCACTCGGGCTTAAATGAGAGCTGTGTAACAAATCAGATACAGTAGTGGGAGTGCTGCTGAATCAATCCAGAGATCAAAGTATAAATAGTTGAGTTTGAAGTTCAGAGGGGATTTTTTTAAAAGGAGTTAAAAAGGTAAGAAAAGTGAAAGAGTTAAAAAAGTTCAAAAGTTTTATCTAAGTTGCTTAGCTGTATAGTGGACAACTGATTTTAATGAGAGTCACCTTAAAATATAATATTTACAGCCACACTGCTAATGTTAAAAAGTATTAATAAGGAAATCATAAGTGAAGGCTAATCTGTAATAGCTTCCTCTCTCTGTCCATCACCATAAATCTCCAAGACTTGCCTGAGTGAACACCATGGAAAGTAAATAATGACATTCAGCTTAAATAAAATGACCCATTTTTGAAAAGTAGTAACCTGAAGTGGATGAATAAACTGGATAAAAATGAAGGTAACAAATTCATGAAATATTAACTACTGATATGTGTTTATAAAAAAAAAAAAGGAAATAAAACGTCTTTCTTAAAAATAAATTATAGCTATATGAAAACGTATTATTGGTGATAAATCATAAATAATAAATATCTTAAATGTCTATAATCAAAAGGCATTTTTAATAAGGTAAATCATAAATGATTTTTTTTTATATGCATATATATCTGAACTAAAATAAAAATAAAAATGAATACTTATAATTAACTAAATTTTAAATGCTGATAAATAAAAAAAAAAGACTATATCCGAATGGATTATTATTGTTTGTATATCATATACATCTATATCTGCATAAATATTAAAGACTTGCATATAATATACATCTATATCTGAAAAAAATATAACTATTTATATTGTTGATATACAAATAAGCTTATACCTGGAAGAATTAGAAATGCTGAGCTATTATATATAGCTATAACTAACTAAATTGTAAATGCGGATAAATAAAATATGACTATATCCAAATGGATTATAATTGTTTACATATCATATACGTTTATATCTGAATAAATATTAAAGACTTGCATATACTATCCCTCTCTATCTGAATAAATATATAACAGTTTATATTGCTGAGATATGAAATATGTTTATATTTGAAGGAATTAGAAATGCTGAGATACTATATACATACAGCTATAACTAGATAAATTATAAATGCTCATAAATAAAATCTATCTATACCCGAATAAACCATAATTGTTTATATATCAAACATGTCTATACTTGAATAAATTGCAAATGCTCACATATAAAATGTGCTTATATCTGGATGAATTATAAATGCTGGTATATCAAATCTGTTTATATGTGGAATAATTATAAAGGTTGAGATATAATACACATCTAGGCCTGAAGGAATTGTAAATGCTTATAAGTAAAGTATATCTGTACTGGGATCAGAATAATATTCTATACGAGAATCATAACACAAGGATTAATGGATATGACAGATAAATATGTTACCAATGATGAATAAGTGATCCATATAATTTAGGAATATATATGCACATATTGGAAAATGGGATCCCAAAGATGAACTGTGTCAAACATGAACTAGTAACAAACTTTTGTTGAATTATTATCCAAATATTGATACAACTAAAATAACTGTGGAGGACTGATGATCCAAATATTGTTATGGAAATAAATATTGTTAAATAAATTTATTGTTATATAAAACCAATCCAGTTCATGTTGCATCACTTGTTATTCATTGCACTTGTTCATGAAAATTTCATGCCTCCTGAGCTATGGCTGGCATAACTAGACCTAGGTAAGTCACGTTGTAGTGAGATGAAACTCTAGTGGTGCTGTTTGGGAAACCAAACACAAAAATTTCTAGGTGTTTCCAATCTCTATAGTGCTACATCCTCTGATGAGCAGGAAATATTGTTGTAGGGGGGATGACATCTATATTGGGGAAAGCCAATCAATGATTCCTTCCTACAATATGTCATCAGGAAATTTTTACAACCGAGGTAATAAAGGGGTTGTATGGTGGTCTGGTTACAATATTATATATATATTACCACATAATCGAAAGCGCTACAAAATAATTTAAACTATAATATTGTATTTGCCATTAAAATTTATTTATATATATTACCTATTCCTTTATATGTAAACAAAGTTTTTAAGCTCAGAGAAATCAAATCAACTCTTTGTTCCCGATTTTAATAAAATACTTGACAAGTTTTAAAATATAATGATAAACTAGTTTAAATTTTTTTTGAAATTTTTAAGGAATACATTGTCTCATGTATTTATGCTGCATTATCTTAAGAGGTATTTTATTCTTCCAACTTTAAAAATTAAGAAAATAAACAAGATTATAGTAATTACAGTGAGATATTATTCTAAACACTACAGCTAAGACACATTGAAAGATTCTGTTGACTATGTTAGTGTTTCCAAACATAGATGAATGATTACTGGAAATTGAATGTGATGTTAAAAGATGAAAATAACTATTAATTAGTTTTTGTTGCCAGGCAAATGCAAGAAAAATATAAAAACAGAATAAATAGAAGTGGAAAACCTGTAGCAATTGAATAAAAAGTAGAGTTAAATGAGATATTTGGAATTGTTTGTAGGCAGTTTAATAAAAGATATATTAAGATGAGCTTTTGTTTTGATAGTAGTAATTTTAACTTAACTTGATTCAAAGCAAAGCAATAACTTTATCATTATGGATTAGGGGATTTACAATATGCTGATGACTGTGCTATTTCTGTCACTTCATAAGTTGATCAGTAAAATGTACTTAGTATTTTGAATATATATATATACTATTTCACTTATTATTTCTAAATAATACATGGGCAATTTAAAAGTATTGCAGTTTGTAATGTTAATTGACTATTTATTAGTTTGCATTACAGTGACATGTTTATTTCATGTTTAAAGAGGTTTATTTAAACTTCAATGTATCAATATTTCATACTCTGTAGTCAGGTTGCAAGCTTTAAGTGTCCATATATATTCAATGGACCATTAGTAAGAATGGATTTCCATTCTTGCTATTAAAAGGTGTGAAGGTTGCCTTGACAGCAGTGAGAAATATTGATTACTATATTTTACTGTGACTGTTTAGGTGGTTACTGGTTGGAACTTTATATATATATATATATATATATATATGTAATATACAAATCAATATATATATCAAAATACAGTACAATTTATATAAATTATATTCTTTTAGAAGTACTTTCGACTATACACTTTGTAGTCTTTATCAACTATACAATGTTGAATAATCAAAACGAGACAACCCTCAACAATACCCATAGTTCAATTCAGATTTCCCACAATTCTGTTATCTTAACATTTGATGACTGGCGATTCATTAACATTTGACGATTTCTTGAAATCAACATAGCCTCTTTTATTTTACGTTTATTATGACAACGTTCAATTTGAATAATTTTCATATTTTTATAATCAAATTTAAATCCATATTGACAAGATTTATTATGATCAAATATAACAGATGATGAAGGTTTATTTACATCTGTTCCATATTGATTCTCTTTTTGAATTCTATTATATAAAAGCATATGTTCTTTTATTCTCTTCTCAAATGTACACTTAGATTCACCAATGTATTGTACGCCGCATCACATATCAATCTATATATAATAGAATTTTGATTAAACTTTGAATTTTGAATTTTAGAATTATTAAGCAATCTATTTATGTTATTTGTAGAGAAAAAAAGCAATATGACACAAACCATTATAAATTTTCCTAATAAACTTGACCTGCTCATCTGATATAAATGGCATTGAAATCCATTTCATTTTGATATTTTTATTTTTAATTTTATTTTTAAGTTTAATCAAAATTCTATTATATATAGATTGATATATGGATGCGGCGTACAATACATTGGTGAATCTAAGTGTACATTTGAGAAGAGAATAAAAGAACATATGCTTTTATATAATAGAATTCAAAAAGAGAATCAATATGGAACAGATGTAAATAAACCTTCATCATCTGTTATATTTGATCATAATAAATCTTGTCAATATGGATTTAAATTTGATTATAAAAATATGAAAATTATTCAAATTGAACGTTGTCATAATAAACGTAAAATAAAAGAGGCTATGTTGATTTCAAGAAATCGTCAAATGTTAATGAATCGCCAGTCATCAAATGTTAAGATAACAGAATTGTGGGAAATCTGAATTGAACTATGGGTATTGTTAAGGGTTGTCTCGTTTTGATTATTCAACGTTGTATAGTTGATAAAGACTACAAAGTGTATAGTTGAAAGTACTTCTAAAAGAATATAATTTATATAAATTGTACTGTATTTTGATATATATATATATATTGATTTGTATATTACATATATTGTGAAATGAATACAGATATCAAACTTTATTTATTACATATATATATATATATATATATATATATATATATATATATATATATATATATAT